>OMKY01242075.1:0-11390 GCA_900302395.1 Bregmaceros cantori | reverse complement strand
CTGTGTGTTAATGTGTATCTGTGTGTTTATGTGTGTGTGTGTGTGTGTGTGTGTGTGTGTGTGTGTATATATATATATACACACACACACTCAACGTATTATTTATTATGTTTACTATCAAACTCTCAGAAAACCACTCACCATTGATTGCACAAATAGATGTTGATGTAAAGATAATGAAAAGTTGGGAAACACTTCTGCCAGTGCAAAAGTGTTTTAAATTAAAATTTCAAATTAAAAACAGGATCTAAGAAGCATGACAGCTATATTCCATAGAACTATGACATCACTGTTATGTGGTATTTATTACAATTTGTATTTTTTTTTAATTGATTGATTTGATTCCGATCTAGATGACGATGATTTCTTGTCAAATATTTTTGACACGAAAGCACTGTCATCCAAGTAGTAGAGCGACCCAGCCACCAGAGGGCGCTTTGGACTGTTATTTTATGTCCAGAGCCGCGCAGCTGTGCCATCCGACCACGCAGACGAGATGCGGCATGGCCGGCAGGGACAGTGCTCGCATTTGTGGCGCCCTAGGCTAGCCAGACAGTCAGCGCCCCATTTTTTATTTTTATCAACACAAGCGTGTGTGTCTTGCAAGACGCAACAAAATATTGAAATGGCTTTGAAAAAAGACATTGACATGAACACACACACACACACACATTATATTTTTTTCGGTATCTAGACACCAACAAAATGTTGTCAAGTGCTGTTTGAAGTTGAATAATAAAAATAAATAAAAATACATATCAGATTACTTTACATATAACAAGTACCAGTATAGTGCTACGCTGGCTTTCCAAAGCATTAATTAAAGTAAGTATTTACACACTAAGTAAGTTACTTATACAAATCCACTAGTTAGTATTAAGTTTCTTTAATGTTCCATAACGGTTCTAATTTATCATATGTTCACTCTGCAGCCTCCTCAATACAATCAAAATAAACTAAAAATAACAAAAAAATAACTTTTAAAATAAAGTAGTCTAATTTAAAAGTAATTGAACTTGGATACTTTTGAGCGTAGTAGTAAGTGATGAGTTGACTTTTTAGAAGTAATTGCGGCAACCGTGACTATTAGTGTTAATAAAGAAATGTGTAATGTATAAAGTAAATAAATAAATGTATAAATAATAAATGCTTTGTCAGCATTTTAGCTCAAGATCTCATGATAGGTTACATTTCAGGAGGCGGGGTCGGAAGGTGGGGCAAGTGGGCGTGGCTACACAGCGTGTCGACTGCTGGGGTTTACTGCAGACAGCTGCTCCTGGGTTTTTACTGCGGCCTTTGGTGTTCAAATGAAACCAAGAAACCAAGTCAATTGAAGCTGTGAGTGGGACCTTGGGATGGGCTTGGTGGGGGGCGTGGCTTACAGTAATATATTTCCTTAGGCCATGAGACAATTTACTGCTCAGGGTTCCAAGGGAGAGAACGAGAGGCTAGGGTTGAGGCCCCATCATAGTCTATACCAGAATCCTCAGCCTTAAGTCCTCGCTATACCCTACGGAGACGGATTAAATGTGCCTATCCGTTCCAGCCGTTGATCCCAGACCCAAAGTTTGTGTTGTCTTGGACGCACCAACTCGGTGCGAAGGAAATGCAACATTGAAATACTACTACTAAATACTACATTTACCAAACATTTGACAAATGTTTTAGGTAACTTCAATGGAACGTGAATGGAAATGTAGCGAACACACTCACGTCCAGTCCGGGAATGCAGTCGGTGGTATCGTCGAATTGCGGTAGCTCGGTGTTTCATTTGGGGAAATGAAAGAAATGTAACTTGCGCAATGTGCGATGATGCTCCACAGCCTTTAAAGCAGCGATTCCCAGGCATGTCGGCTTTCGGCAGCGTTTGCGCACCGTGCACGTGCAGGAATGTAAACAATGGTACGTGTATCCATGTAACTCCGCCTGACAGGCAGGTGGTGCTACTGCTCACTTGGCCAGATTTTTCGAAGCGTGTGACGTCACGATCTCATTCCCAATTGGTCCGTTGCATCCGTAGCTCAACGGATGCTAAGCGCTTGACCTACAGACAAACTGACGGATTAAACTACGTACAGAACCGGATGAAAGTGTTTGTTCCCGTTATTAGCGGAGGGTATAAATGGGTGTGTTTCCATTCAAGCAGCTCATTATTGATCTACAGTTGACGCACGTTAAGGTGGTCACTCATTTCAAATTGACTAAAATTTTCGATATCCCGCGTATAGAGTTTGTCGCGGCATTCGTTTCTGTGGTTAACACCTGCACATTCAATTCACATTCAACTGCCATCGGCTTTGATGCTGATGCCCACTTCAATTAACGCTGGACGCCAATTCTTGTGTCGTTTGAAACTGCCACGTCTCACCCCATCCACTTACATGGTATATTTTTGGGAGTCACGCGTTACAAGTACCAACTAGTTTTGATGAAAACACACTGTTAGGCCTGCTACATACTCTACAGATACGGATAAAATTCATACTCTGGATACGGATGAAATTCGCTCATCCGATACACGTTTCCCCTTTTAGATTCATAATTTGTTTGTTTGAGTGTTTTGTTGTTCCCACAAGGGGACAGTGTTACATCACAATTTCACTCCGGAAACAAAACTCTATGGGCAAAACAAACAAATTAAATAATCTCCAGTACCGGATGAAAAATGTCCATATCCGTAGTTCTCGATTGAAGTATGAATGAAGCCTTGAACAGTGAGTGTGGCATTTTTCCCTTTTTCTTATATTATCTTAGGCCATGGCTCCAGTTGTTCTTCCCATCATGCATTCAGCAACTAGGTATAAATGCTCATCTTAACTTTCCACAAGGTCCATACACTTGACCTTACTATCCTTTACTTTCCTAAAAAGTAGAGATCTTTTGCTTATATTACACAGTCTCATATTTATCATTTAGATATTTTATCAATCCTGCCTGAGGTGCATCATGAGAGTTTGTCTATGGTTCGCACGTCACGTGATTGGGAGGGTCCAGCACTGCATTAATGGGAGCTTGGACCGCTATGCAACTTGACAGAGCCCTTAAGGCATTACAATATCATTTGAATCATTGGTGGACCTAGAAATATCAGTGCCAATTTGTTGGCTTTAAAATTGATGATTTGATTACTAGCGTTCTTTACCATTTGCTGAATGTGCTCCATTGTTGTCCATTATTCTGGAGTTCATTTGTCCTGTCGGCTTCATCCACTCATCTCCATCATCGCTGGTTGTTCTTCTTTTCCTTCTGTCTGTGTTCCCATCCCATCAATCCCATCTCTTGGCGGTTCCTCGGCTTCCTCTGGTTTCACAGTGCGTTCCAACGCAACAGGTTGCACCGGGTCGTTGGGCATGAAGTCCCGTCTGATCTCTGACGTCCAGCTGAGTGCATCGAGCGCACACAGGACATGGGGAATCGACAGCTTCACCTGGCTGCCTCGCTTCGCCCGCCTTGACAAGCAGGGCAAGACCAACGCCTGGGCCGCCGCATCCAACAACCGCTCGGAGTGGCTCCAGGTCAGGCCACAGTTTTTTGTTTTTTTTAGTTAGTTATTTTTGGGGCACAAGCGCCAGTTTTCATTCTTTATTTGAGAGATAGTGATATGATTAAATAGGAAACTGGGATGAAGAGTCTGGGGGAGACATTGCAGAAAAGCCGGAGCTGCGACCTGTGATCTGGGGAACCACAGTTTTGATTTGAATTTCAAAAGTGCTGCTATTTACAATTAAACTATTTCAAAAGACATTTTTTAAAAGACTAGAGATCCTCTTTGTTATAAGTCTTGTTAGGTATAATTTGCACAGAATATTTGGAGAAATTTTGAACATCGGCACATGTAAATCCTTTGAAGGTAATTGGCAATGATTGAAAAAAATGTCAGTTTTGTTTCATTGTTAATGCAACTCACAATAAGGTGCAACTTGTTATGCTTACTTAACCATTAGTTAATGCCTATCTAAGAGAATGGCCATGAACTTTAGTTTGTCAAGTTTGGAATTCCCAAAAATTCTAGCGAATTCCATGGTTCATTTAATTTAACATGTCAGAATCCTTGAGTATTGCATAGAACCCCACAGTCTGTTAACCCGTAAAGTTCTTGTTGGTCAGGAGTAAGTGGAGAAGAAACACTGTCTTTTAACAAGTAATGTTGGTTCTTGTTGATCAGGTGGACCTAGAGAAGCCTAAGCGACTGACAGGCATCATTACACAAGGAGCCAAGGATTTTGGTGTGGTGCAGTTCGTTTCCATGTTCAAAGTGGCTTACAGTGACGACGGGCTGGCCTGGACCATTGTCAAGGAGTCTAATTCCTCCAATGATCAGGTGACCTTCACCTTACCTAAAACTTGTCCCTTGTATGTTGAAACTGCTTTGTGCTGCAGAATGGGCCCGCTTCCCCCTGCTTCAACTAGAGAGTAAGGCATGTCACAGCATCAGTGTAGGACAAAGGAACATTTTTCTCTAAAAATAAACAAAGTGGGGAAAATAATAACAAAGATAATAACAATATTTATAGCAGCACAGATGAAGAACTCAAGAGACGATAATGGAAAAGGTTGACTGAACCATAGAGCACATGTGGAAACAGAAGCATTAATATATGATCGATAGATCACTAACCTTTGAAAATCTGATGCAAGCTACTTGCATGTTTGGCTATTTAAACCTATAGAAAAATAAATGTTACGATTCATACTAAATGAATATTTGGGACCCATAGAGAACAACAAACTAAAATCCACAATGAATGCCTACTAGCTACTCCCCCCGGATTTGTTAGCCATGTTATTGCATACATAGCACATATCGTAAACACATTACAATATCCAATGGAATTGGCTGACAACAAAAAAATCATTACAAATTTAAATAATTTTGAGTAAATTGATTATTAGAAAATGAAAAACAGCTTTCTGAAATATTTTTTTAAATTTTGTAAGGTTATTTTTTTTGTTTTTCATTCTTTATTGAGAGAGATAGTGACATGATTAAATCGGAAACTAGGATGAAGCGTCGGAGGAGACATTGCAGAAAAGCCGGACAGGGGATTTTAACCTGTGGCACTGATCGACATGGCAGGGGTATTCAACCACTTTGCTCAGAGGGCCACATTGTCAGAAGCCCAATGGGCCAGGGGCCGGAGCAGATGCCGGACTGCACCAACCCCACCCCCACCTCCCCATTAAAAGGGCTTCAGTTCTATGCAACAATGGTGCTTTCCCATTTGTAACAAGCAACATCTGAAACAACAACACACAAATAGTGGTAAACAGCAGCCGCTCACTTAAACTACAACAAATTTCTAGTGCCTCTGGTGAGGTAAAGAACAGCATATCCGATAGATAAAACATGTTTGACCAAAAAAAAATCAATCCTTGAAAGCCTTCTGATCTTCTGATTTTGTAATTCATGCCAAGCGATGAATCATAGATGGAAACACACAAGAGTTTTTACAAATACACACTAGTAACTAATAATTGACAGGTACTGGCACCAGTCGTAGCGTGGGTTCAAATGTCAACAGCGCCGCGACCCCTCCTTAATGACACAACAGGTGTACTCCATGAGTGACAGAGAGGACTTTTTGTGTGGCAGCCGCAGGGGACAAATAATATGTCCCTTTCTTCTATCTGGCGGAGGTGGCTGTGACGATACGCCCCCGTGCCTTTCACAAATCAGACTAGAATGTTCCCCCGTGTCATGTTACTGGGCCAATTCAGCTTTACACAAACTCCAGTTCTCGTCAAGTTCGAGAGTAGCCAGAGGAAGTGTTTAGATAAACAACCTGGACGTAACGGGAGAAGTTTGGATTTGAGCTAATAAAGGTAGAAATGGATACGTCATTATTCGGAATAGCGGCTATTCTGGAAAGTAACATTTTCAATTTTTTTTTGCCTCAGAAAACTGATTTGGAATTTTTCAGTCGACAGACGGCCATCTTTGTCAAACTTTGTCAAAGATGACCGACCAATGTATGACCGCACAGAAAATGATCTACTACTTCAAACAATTTTAAAGACACACATCTCTAGTGCTCTTGAGAAACAGTGATGACAGCATGTTTTATTCTTGAGTTACAGGTTGTTAAACTTGGAACATCATGGAAACTCTGCGCAGAATCTGAGTGTGCGATCAATGCCAAACGATAGAGGAAACTAGGTGGTACTTTGATGTAGCACTGCTCTTGAACGATTCTTATGGGTATGTTGACCGATCCTGGCAGTGTGATCCGCGGCCGACCGAGCTGCCTTGTGCCATCTGCAGAAGATCAGCCTGCAACACATGCTAGTAACGTCAGTATCAACGCTGAGGATTAACATGCAGATTGCCTGTTTGCAGATCTTCGCCGGCAATGTGGACAATAACGGCCACAAGAAGAACGTGTTTGAGCCGCCGTTCTACGCACGCTATGTGCGCGTGCTGCCCTGGGAGTGGCATGAACGTATCACTCTCCGCATGGAACTGCTTGGCTGTGACGACTAGACAGCTTGCACACATCTTCCCCTCTCTCTCTCTCTTTCTATCGATCTGCCTCTCTCTGCCCAGCACAACATGAAGAGGTCACTCCGATGGCTTGAACGAACTGCTGTTGGTGGTATTGTTGAATGCTTGTTGCCACGCCAGGATTTGCTAAGCTTGCAGATGTATTCTTGATCGATTTTTTTTTCTAGCACAAAATGTCTGGCGAGGTAGAGCAGGCAAATGCTTCTTGTTGAACATCACAAATGAATATCGCAGATTCTCACCAACTTGTGCAATTGGGTGACTCCCATTCAAGTCTCTCATCGCCAGAACATGCATCAGGAAACGCATACACACACAGTTGAGACTATGCACTAGAATCCCTCTAGAGAGGTAGACTGTATGTTATGGACAAGTTTGAGGTAGTAACGGACTGCATGCAATCGGATTACAGTAATCACATTACAAAAAATAGTCAAAAAAAAAGTGATCTAGATTGCAGTTACATTTGCCAGGTAGAGGGATTACATGAGCTACACAGAATGTACGCAGAATACATGACATAACACAGGGGTTATCTAGATGAGACAGCATGATGAACTTTAACAATGATCTTTCATAGAGTGGAAGATAGACCTAAATAACATAGAGTGTGACATACACCGAAATAAGATGAAGTAAGTAACATAGACCTAAGTGCACGTTGAATGCATCGAAAATCACTCCCCCTTGTTCGGATGCTGTGGAACATCCCACTTGTAAAAACAATACATTGCACGTGTCCTCCATGAATGTAAACGCTTTTGTTGTTCGTGCTATAAATGAAAATAACTAGAAAGTCAAATAAATCTTTTATTTCAGCGCAGATGTTGAAGTCTAGTAGCTTCATCTCTGATGTAGCTGCTAGACATGTTTTAAAAAAAGACCCGATGTAGCTGCTAGACATGTTTAAAAAATTGTTTGCACTTTTCTACATTCTATGATGTAACCTGTTTGTGTCCTAGCTTTTTAAAAAATATATATAAATAAATTAAAATATGTTCACACTGACAAGAATGTGTCTTACTGAAACATTAAAATGTGATTAACTCATGTTTTTCAACATTCATTTTGAGTCCTAATCGATTGTGGGCTTTTATAAAATGCCTCAAAACAAACGCTTCAAAGATTGTTTGAGGTGTGCTAGCGCATTAGCTCAGCTTGTTAAGCAGAGTACAGTGAAGCACATGTACTCTCATGCCTGTCGCTCAGTTCACGGCTCACACAGCCTATCAATAATATGGAAACAAATGTATTATTATTGATATTACTCCTCCATGGAGTTATGTGATCAATTCACTTGCATTTATCTTTCTGTTTGTGAGTAACTACAAAATAACTTACAAACAGTTTGAAATACGAATAGGCAAAAACGTTTAACCGATTTGGGTGAAACGTGGTATGTGTGGGGGGCATTGAATACCAAGTTTAATTCGCCTGGGGCAGGCAGACGGACAGTCAGACTGGATGACAGACTGACTCAGACAAACTGACATCACAGGGCTACCGACAGACTCTGTCCGTCATTCCAGTACCTCAGAGACTGAGGTACTGGAATGTATGTCTGTGTGTGTTTGTCTGTCTGTCTGTTAAGGTTGTAATGATGTGCTGGGATGTCTGTCAAGGTGGTAATAATGACATTCTCCTGCTTGGAGCTTAAAACTGGAATTTGCTGCCTCCAGCTATGGCTTTCATCTCTGCACACGCACACACACACAGACCCAACACACACACACACACACACTCATGCATACAGCCACACATGCATAGACACACATGAAAATACATACCCACACAAAACTCTGAATTGAAGAAATTGAAAAGCTTTGGAAATTAATGGAAGGTAAATGAATCAGAGGCAAACAACCCAAATGATGACACGACAACATCTACAAATGGTCAGGACTCGACCTATTACTCGACCCTATAAGATTGGATCAGCAGCTCTGGCGAAGGATGACCCATGTCAAAATTCTGCTACAAGTTCTGCTGCAGTGGGATTCTATGCCCTTGAAGGTATCATGGCATTGCTGTGGCAACTCACCCAGGAGTCTTATTCGTTTTTAGTATGAGTTGTTGGAAATGACGAAAAAAGAAGTGATTGCATTTTGCTGCATTTCTGTAGCCTATAAGTAACATACTAGGCATGAACAAAGTCAACAATAGTCATACTTCATTATTATTAAAGGGTGAACGATCCCCGTTCTCTGTAGTGACGTCACGCCGCCGACTCCCATGCCTGCACCAAGCAACATAATCATACGGCAACTAATCAACTAGGCAACACCTACAGACAGATGGATGGAAAGTGCCTTACCTGGTTAGTGCATGGGGTGGTGAAAGAGACGTTTCCATGTAAAAATCAGTGATTGGTTAGGTTCAACAGCGTCAGCTTCCTAACTATTACAAACGTCTAGCGATGTGCGATGCGTGGACAATGCGTTGGTTCTGGCTCGCCAGGCTACTACTCACTTGCATTGATAATGGCACTTGCATTGATAATGGCTTGCCACAGATACTGCTAGTACTATTTTGTTTGCACCACTACGGCGCAGGTCTGCAATCTCTGAGTACTTCTAGTTTTATTTTATTGTCCTCTGCTCTCACTATGGTTTTGGGGGTTCTTTGGGACTGAGGTTTGTTAACAGAGAATATGCCTTTTTCACGTGTGTGTTTGCATATTGAAATATAGTCATTCTTTACATCTTCTCTCAGTGCTTCTTTTCAACAGATTCATTTGCTACTGGGTTCTTTATTGTATTTGCACTGTGCATTGAATTTAAATCATTGAATACATGTTTTATCTTTTCTTACTACCTACTGTCTCTCACAGTGTCATTCCACACGTTCCACATGCGTCGACAGGTGCAGTTTGGACAGTAATAATTATAATAATGATAATGATTATGACAATAGTCATCATGCCTCAATGGACATGTCATAAAATATACTGTACAGTAAAGAACTAGGAGACAGATGGTTTGGGGCGGACACATACATGCGTGTTCTCTCTCTCACCCATCTCTGTCTGTCTCTCTCACTCTCTCTGTCTGTCTGTCTGCCTGTTTCTCTCTCAGCAGGGCTATACAGCAATTATGCTTCCCCAACATACCCATGCATAGGCCAGTGCACCAAAGGGCATGCAATCTAAACAAGCCTGGATATTTTCTCTCCCCTCTCTCACTCTCCCTCCTTTTGTCCCCCAAATCCCCTCTCTCTCCCACTCTCTCCCTCTCTCTCTACCTCTCTCTCTCTCTCTCTCTCGCAGTATTCAGAGAAGTGCATGTTACTGGTATACAAACCCGTGGATACAGGCCAATCGACCAATGAGTACAAAAGTTCTCCTTGATAACAACATTCTCTCTCTCTCTCTCTCTCTCTCTCTCTCTCTCTCTGTTGTTCTCTCTCATTCTACAGGCCTTCCTTCTTTCCACCATCCACTCACCCCGACCCTCCCCCTCCCAGCAATTAGCAGGTCATAGTGTTTGGTTTAAAACGGTGACAGCTGTCGACAGCTTCCACATAACTGGAGGAACTCTGATAGATACACACAGACTCACAGTATACCAACATATATGCATATATATACTTGGATATTTGCATATACTCAGGGTTGGGAGTTAACTATGAGTTACTTATAAGAAAAAAATCTTAATTGTTTAAGTAATTAATCAACTATAACAATACATCACGGCTTGGCGGCAGCAGACATCATGATGGTATCATTGCAGTCAATTGTCTTCTATTATTGCTTTACCCATGCTAATATGCTATCAATTGTCAGCAGATGGCAGCATAACTATGTCCATTGTATTCCCCCATATAATGGACGTGAAGTAGTAAGATATACCACTTAACCGTACATATATGTAATTACGTATACTTCACCGTATGTGATACCAGGAAAATGTCTTCCGCCGCCAAGCCAATCCTTTATTATGTATTTATTTATTATTTCAATTGAAATAACAGTCAATACAATTGGAACACATGATATGATTATTTGATTTAAGTGATGCTGGCTATTAGATCGCTTTTGGATAAAATGGGACAGAAATCCAATACGTTCAACAAATTATTTGATGTGATCCATGCACATTTTAATCAATAATCATAATTCTGTAATCCGTTACTACCCAACCCTGCGTGCGCGCGCGCACGCACACACACACACACACACACACATTACATACAATGACAATATGGAACGCGTGCCAAGTGTCACGCCTTGGATTCTTGTATTATATACTGGGTTCGCGTGGCACGCGTGCGCGCGCGTGTGTGTGTGTGCCATGGTGTGTGAGGGAGAGATAGCGAGAGTTCGATAGAATGAGTGTGTGTGTGTGTGTGTGTGTGTGTGTGTGTGTGTGTGTGTGTGTGTGTGTGTGTGCTTGGCCGACACGCCGGAAGCAGGTAACCCTGCCCGCGTGTCGTGTCAATGGGTGGGGAGTGGGGGTGAGGCTGTGTGTGTGGGATGCATCGAGGGCAGGTCGGCCAGCGGCAGCAGCAGCAGCTCGTCCGGTCGCCAGTTTAGAAGTGAACGCATAGCTGTGTCCAACAGCGCCCCATCTGACCCTGCGTACTCCTGTGGATGATAGTGGTGTGGATACCTTTCCTACTCCGAACTGAAGTGCATCGCAAAGTCAACCATCTTTAGGGAGAAAACTCTTCCAGGTCTGCAGTAATTAATTTTAAGTTTCCCACCTGGTGCAAAAGCGACAAGTTTCCCGGCTGTAGAGCCAGAGAGGGGCAAGGAAAAGCTGCTGCAGGTAGAAGACATTTGCCCGTGTGTATGTGTGTGTGTGTGTGTGTGTGTTTTGCCTTAAGTAAAAAAGTGAGTTTGTGTGGATTAACATTAGATAGAAACCGTTTCCCAATGTATGACTGTGTG
>OMKY01242074.1:0-15857 GCA_900302395.1 Bregmaceros cantori | reverse complement strand
GTGTCAATTTATATCCCAGCACCCAACACCCCCGACTCCCTACACACACACACACTCATGAATAAGCAACATAGAAGAATAACAAACACCAACAATAACAAAAATGGCTTGCCCTCCAAAAATAAATAAAAATATATTATTAACAGTGCACCGCCGTCATTTCCTAATTTTATTGACAGTGTTTAATGTGAGAGCGGGGACAAGCGGACGTGCAGTATGCAACCATGAGGGGAAGCGATCTCACGGCGCTGCGTGTGCTGTGATCCAAGCCACAGCAGCAAGATTATGTATGAGGCTGGCACAGCTGTCTTCACCCACTGGGCCACAGGGCCAGCCTCTACAGTGAAAATTAAAAAGGCATGAAATCACACTGCCCAGTCTGTTTTCAGATGCCAGTCCAGCCCAGAGATCGTCTGTAGTAGGGTGGATTCCCCTAATGTGGGACACCTAAGCTGCAGTGTATCTGGCTCCTCCATGAAATGAATGTCAGTGAAACTATGGTAAACGCAAACTATGGTAATGTGTCAAACATTAAGTTCAAGGGTTCAACACTACATTTCTCTGGCTGTGTCCGAAATCGCTCCCTATCCACTTATAGTGCACTCAAAATCAACGGCTGAGATTTCAGACACTAGAATTGGTGCCGTCAAAATTATTATAAAATATAATTATAAAAAATATAATTATAAAATTCAACAGTCATCAGATTTATAACAATTTACCGTGTTCGGTCGCTATTTACTCCCGTAGTGTCATTTTTATTAAGTTTAGGTCATTTTGAAAACATCGCGCAATGCATTATGGGTTATATTGCTCTGTCTAGGGTACATCCGATGCTTACTACGTTTTGCGGTGCATTGTGGGATACTTTCAGTGCACTATATAGGGTACATGGAGAATTCGGACACCCCTACAAAATGGCGTGCGACCCATATAGTGCACTATATAGGAGATAAGGAGCGATTTCGGACACTGCCACTCCCATTAGCAGGGAAAACAAAATTATTTTTAAAATGTTCCGTTCCGAACGGTTGAGGCAGGCCTATCTGTAACGTTTTCATTCTCGGAAATGTTCCGCCACCAAAATATTGGTCCTGAATTGGTTCGGAACGCTAACATTTTGATCGTTCTTAAAGTTCCTTATTTTGTGCAATGTTAAGTCCAGATTTAGTTTATGCAAAATATATTTGGTGGACTTTCAAACTTCAGTGCAACTGGATTAACGTGAAACCCCTGGTTTAAAACGCCATTATATTCGCTTCCTCGTCTGTCCACAAGATGGAACGCCATATGCATGGGGGTTGATGACTGACAGTGAAAGTTGGATGGATGCACAACTGGAAATAGTCTCCCAGACAAAAAACGTTTTTAACTGGTTGTGTGGATTTCATAATGTTGTGTTCCAGAACATTTGAAGAAATTTCTTTTAGTTTCCGTTTCCGCTCCTTGTTAATTCCATAAAATTCTATTTTATATTCCAACTTTTCGTTTTCTTTCCTTGAACCGGTTCGGAGCCCTGCCCATTAGGGCAATCCACCCTATTGATTGTCACATCATCCGAGCAGTGCCCACTGTGCAGCCTGATCGGTGTGATCTGTCACTGTGATCTAATAACCATGTCGGCCATCAGCGCGGGGTGGTCACCTGATCCCTCGAAGTCTCTGGGGACGAAGGCCTTCCTCTTCTCCTCCAGGAACTGACTGGGGATCAGCCCCGTGGCCCCGCCCACCACCTGACAGGCCTGCACACACAGACACACAATTAGGGCTGCAACTAGCGATTATTTTGATCAACTAATTTTGATCAATTAAGATCTGATAATTAAAAAAAAACTGCAATATTGGGGGGCGCGCGGTAGCAGAGCGGTTAGAGAGCGCGTCCCCTAGGGCAGTGCCGCAGGTTTAAATCCCCTCTCCGGCTTCTCTGCAATGTCTCCCCCCCGACTCTTCATCCCAGTTCCCGATTTAATCCTGTCACTGTCTCTTTCAATAAGGAATGAAAAACGGTGCGGAAAATAAATTGGGGGGGAAAAATTGCAATATTAATATTGCAAACTTTTTTTTTCTGTTTCGCCATCTTCACTCATTGCTAACATTTACATTTTTTTTGTACCCGCATGGAACAGCCTACTCTTCCTTGCTAAATTCTAACATATTGTGTTAAACAGACAAGGCTATGCAAATATTGCTCGCTGCATGTTCGTCTGACCACGATGATACCTCCAGAATGCCTGCCACCAAGAAGTGACAGTGAACATGTAATAATAATAATAATAATAACAATTGAACAAGGAGATGGAGTACAGTAGCGAGAGAGTAAGAGCAAGAGAGAGAGAAAGAAAGAGAGAGAGTAAGGGCAAGAGAGAGAAAGAGAGCATAAGTGCAAGAGAGAGAGAGAGAGAAAGAGAGAGAGAGAGAGACAGTAAATGCAAGAGAGAGAGAGAATGTGAGAGAGAGTAAGGGCAAGAGAGAGAGAGAAAGAGAGAGAGTAAGGGCAAGAGAGAGAGAGAGAGAGAATGTGAGAGAGAGTAAGGGCAAGAGAGAGAGAAAGAGAGAGAGTAAGGGCAAGAGAGAGAGAGAGAGTAAGTGCGAGAGAGAGAGTGAGAGAGAGAGAGAGAGAGAGAGAGAGAGAGAGAGAAAGAGAGAGGGCAAGAGAGAGAGCAAGAGAGAAAAAGAGAGTAAGGGCAAGAGAGAGAGAGGGAGAGAGAGAAAGAGAGAGTAAGTGCAAGAGAGAGAGAGAGAGAGAAAGAAAGGACAAGAGAGAAAGGGCAAGAGAGGGAGAAAGAGAGACAGTAAGTGCAAGAGAGAGAAAGAGAGATAGAGAGAGAGAGAGAAACACGGAAGTGGGAGAGAAGGCAGGTTGTTGGTAGTGATTGATGTTGTCCTGTAGCTGTTGATGAAGCTCATATTTACTGTGTGGACAACACCAGAGTATCAGGTACAGAACACATATTGACATTGACCATCATAGACATACGAGAGGAGAGGTCAGTGATACTAATACAGTCCGCTTACACTGCCGTTTGCCTCAGCATCAACAGAACCAGGACAACCAGAACAGAATTCAGGCAACATGTGAATCATCACAATGGCTGTGTCCGAAATTGTTACCTATCCCTTACTCCCTACTGCCAGTGCTTAATTTGTAAATCATCAGGTGCCGGAACAAAATTACATACAACAGCAAGTCGATGGCGACATGGACTCAGGTGCCGGAACGCACAGGAAAACAAGAAAAAACGACCCAACGAGTCCTGCACGGGTCTGTTTTTTGAGAAGCACAGCACCCGTACCCGCCCACTAACGAACACATATTTGGATTCCCCATTTGGATTGCCTGAAAACTCCTCTCTCCAAAACATGTGCACAATTTAAAAAAAAAGAAAAGATTGCGTCGTACATGAATGCAAAGTGCATTAGGTTCATGCATGGTGCGCCCAACTGTCCACTTTCTTTGCAGCACATAAACGCACCACTGGTATTGCCTGCTATGTTTTCTTTCCGCTTCGAGTTCACAAATTCACTCAGTACTCTGTTGTTTCCTGATCACATTTTTTTAAACTTCAGGATTTAAATTAACATCACGTCTATGAAGTGCAGGCGAGTGTGGACAATGCGACAAGGTGAATGGGGCTGCCTCTTGGTCTTCAACTGCTGGACCACGGGGCCAGCCAGCGGGTCACTTTTCCTCCTCTCTCTCTCTCACACACACGCACGCCAGCACGGAGATGTGTCATTGCTCGCCGAGTTACGACTTTCCCCCGGTGCCGTTTAAAAAAAAGTTTAATCATCATCATCGGGACGGCAAATAATGAATGCGGGGTTAATTCCCATGTGGACGCTACATTTTGAAATGTGGTTAAAACTCCATTTTTGTTTTCCGTCCTGTGTGGACGAGGCACCAAACATGTCAAATGTTGGGTTACTGCCGGCGACAAAAAGTCAGTACTTACATTTATAACTATTTGCCGCAGTCAGTCGCTATTTACTCCTGTCGCGCCTTTTTTTTTTTTAGTTTAGGTCATTTTTAATATAGCTCGCAATGCATTATGGGTATATATTCATTCTGCGGTGCATTGTGGGATACTTTCAGTGCACTATATAGAGTACATGGAGAATTTGGACACCCCTACAAATGGCATGCACCCCATATAGTGTACCATATGGGGGATAGGGAGCGATTTCGGACACAGCCAATGTGTAATTGGGAATGGGATGATGAGGGCTTTCTATAAGCAGATAATAACAGGGGTGGGAGCGTTAATATTGTTCTTCTCTATTTCTTTCTAATTTGAAACTCCCATATTTGGCCAACGCTCTTATTCATTTATTCAATCATAACAATTCACATCCAGCAAATCAAACGCTCCATCACGCTCACCTGCCACCAGTTAGGGTCTTCTCTGTTGACGATTTGCAGGATGTCCCGCCTCTTGAAGGCTAGTCCCGCCTCTCGACACGGGATCAGGTTGTCGTTGCCCGGGTCGTAGTCGAAGTGTGGCCGCACGTATACCTGTTTGTTAAGAGAGAGACCATGCGTTTGTTTAACACAACAGTAGCGATAATTCACATCACATCTTGTGGTCGGTAAACATAGTTTGCAGGTCTTAGCTTATAGATCCCAAGACTTATTACTCACATAATACCTACATAATCATGCTTCATCACCAACAGCTGGATAGTTCCTTGCCTGGTTAGTGCACGGGGTGGCCAATGACATGTTTTCATGTAAAAATCTGAGTGATTGTTTAGGTACTACAGGGTCAGCTTCCTAACTATTACAAATGGGAGTGCGCATGTTTAACATGTCATCTGCAAAGCGCCACCAGTAAGTATGGCGTCACAACGTTAGGGGTGGCCATTGCAATTAGCGTCAATTGCAATTGCGTTGTTCTACTAGCCTGGTGAGCCAAAACGAACGGATCGTCCACGCGCCGCACATCACTAGACGTTATGCTATCCAACGTCTAGCGATGTGCGATGCATGGACGATGCGGTGGGTCTGGCTCGCCCGGCTCCTATTAATGGCTTACCACACATACTGCTAGCACTAAAAGTATTATTTTTTTGTACCACTACGGCGCAGGTTTGCAATCTCTGAGTGCTTCTAGTTACGAAATATTTTCATTTGCAACCAGTTGCAGCCTGCTGTGTGCGTGTGTTAGCTTGGCAAGCCAGACCCAAGGAGTCGTCCACACATCACTAGCAACGGGACGTTCCGGTGGGCAGGTAGACAGATCAGATTGTCGGCCATGTTCGGGCGATCCAATTAGCGCCTTGTAAGGTAGGCCTTGTTCGAATCGAGATGTGGGCCTCCACGACACAAATCAATACTGCGCATTGATTTCATAACTTCAGTTGATTGACATTTTATCGAAACTGCTTAATCCAGACCAAAGGATTGTTCTAGTCGCATGCGATGCACGGACGATTCATTACTTCTGGTGTGTGCATGGTAGATAGGGGTGTAAATAATATAAATTTTGTATCGATATATCGATACAACAGCTGGCGATACAATGTATCGATACGTCTGCAAGAGTATCAATCTTTTTTCTGGTCTATATTTAACCATTTGCTCCTGGACATAATTCCACTCCCCTGTCAGGTTAAATAAAATTTAAAAAAACGAAGAATCGTATCGAATCGTATCGTGGTGAATTCTTGAGTATTGAAAAAAATCGAATCGTTCAATCGGTCAGGAAAACGATACTGAATCGTATCGCCATGATAGGCGTGATTTACACCCCTAATGGCTGACCTGCGGCGGAGCGGGGGCATCCCGGTAACTCGGTAGTATCTTGAGGGTAATGGATCCGCTGCAGTCTCTCAGCATATCCTGGAGCTCTGTGGGGTTGCTGCCGACCGCCTGGCCGTTCACCTCCTTAATGATGTCTCCCACGTGCAGCAGGCCCTGTCTGTCGATCATTCCACCGTGCAGGATGCGAGCGATCACCAGCTCGTCTTTGTCCACGCGGAACGTCACACCCTGGGGGCGAGATGGGGAGATGAAGAGTGAGTTAGAGCAGAAATGCCAGAGAGGGAAATCAATTCAGCGACTGCTCCGTGCGCTGCGAGACTAAGCCACAGGCACACGAGTGTGTGGGGCTGGATGAAGCGGCCTAACCAACTGTGTCACAGAGCTACTACTACTACTTAAAATAAATAAGTCAGTATCTAGCTTAGTAGTTACATTTAGGAGGAGTATGGAGTCATCAAATAGGTCCCAAATAGGACTGACAAAACTGCCTTGAGGGATTAGTTGACAGCAAGAGAAGCAGAGGAAGACAATCCAAAAGATCAGGACAGGATAAGGGTCAAACCTAAACCCAAACCCTGAACCTAACCCCTACCTTAACGCTAGGTTTCCACTACAGAGTGTCATTTTTTCCGCCCAGGTTCTGTACGGTATCAAAACAGCGGTTTCCATTGTGGCCACTATGGCATGCGGCGCTCTGGTATTCATGCGTGAACAAACAACGCACTTTGCCAGAATCTGGAGTTGGCCCCGAAGCGCTGCACACATGGCTGCCCACTGCTCCTCAGGGATGGGTTAAATTCGAAGGAAGAATTTCACTGTAAATGCATGTGTGACGAAATAAAGTATCTTAAGCATAATGTTAATAACACGCTTTCACTTTCATGAAAGACATTTTAAGAACGCGCCGTTCAACTGTGATCTTGTGTGTGTGTTGAAGGACCGTTTCTGCGCTACCCACGTGCTTTTCCGCGGCACAGCGCACGGCAGCCAACTCCAGATTCGGAGCCAGTGGTTTGGCCATGCAGGGGCACTGAATGGAGCTGCACACGCGTTTGTTGTGTGTGTGTGTGTGTGCGTGTGTTTGTCCGTGCGCCGGACCTGGATGACCCCCCCCCTCCATCTCTTTCTGCCTCTCCCTCTCTCCTCCCTGCTTGGCCGTCTCTCCAACTCTCTCTCTGTCTCTCTCTCATCGATATAATCAATACCCGAGTTCAATCACATTCACACAAAGCAGCAAAAATATGCAAACTCATAGTTAAGTTGAAGGTCTGTGTGTTTGAACTTGTCCAGTCTCTACACAAACACAATCCCAATTCTGCAGACATCAGCACAGTGTATCAATTACACACCTATCCATGTCCTCTGGTTCATGTTCCCCAGTGGAGAAATATGTGTTGCCAACATGTCTGCCTGACAATCACATTTGTCAGGCAGACATGTTGCATGTACAAGCACAAGCAATATACACACACATGGGCTGTTTCCGAAATTGCTCCTTATTCCCTATGAGTAACGAGATCGTGACGTCAGGCTGCCATTTCAGGTGGATCGCGCCACTGCTCCTCCGCCTTGTGACACACGGGAGCGTGCACGCACGCACACACACACACACATCAACACTCACAGCGAAGCAGCCCGCGTTGATAAGCACACATGTGCCGCTGCTGGGCACGGTCGTGCACGCGTAGAGAATCCAGTGGACCGTGGTGTACACGCGCGCGTATACGCGTGCACGGCCGTGCGCAGCAGCGGGGCATGCACACATATGTGCTTATCAATGCGGGCTGCTTCGCTGTGTTTGTTGATGTGTGTGTGTGTGTGTGTGTATGGCGGGATTTGCGAGGTCTCTGTAACGAGGATGAACTTGAATATTTCTTTCATATTCTCGATACGGACCATTTCTACCACCTATCTACTTTTTGTTTGTTCATGTTTAAATTGAGGTGTGTATCAACAGTGCACATTTGATGCAAGTGTCAACCTTTGGTCGTGATCACAAATGCTCAGATGCGCGTGCGTGATTGCGTGCATACTTGTGCAGGTGCGCGCTGCCGCGCTAGTCGGCATGCAAGTGGGGGAAGCCGCTCCTACTAGCTCCTCCCAAGGACGCATCGCATTGGTTGCCATGCACTTTGGAAGCTTGATCACTCGTCCCCAATATAGTGCACTATAGGGTGCGCACACCATTTTGTAGGGGTGTCCGAATTCTCCATGCACCCTATAAAGTGCACTCAAAGTATCCCACAATGCACTACGATTGTGGCTATTGAGCATCAATGTACCCTAGACCAAGCAATATAACCCACAATGCATTGCGAAACAAATAAAAAATTATAGTTGATGTAAGTACTTTCGACTTTCCGTGATGATTGTTGAATTTAATAACGTTATAATAACTTTGACAGCGCCGATTCTAGTGTCCGAAATCAGGGGATAGAGAGCGATTTTCGGACACAGCCATGGAATTCAGGGTCGGACACAGTAAATATACTGATGAAGACACAGTCAACAAAATTTGAAAAATGGCAGATAATGACACCTCTTGTAACATGGAAAGAGTTGGGGCACCACCGTAGTGTCATGTGATCAACGTGTACCTGTACAACATTACTGCACAGGGAAAGACTGTTCAACTGTTCGAGAAAATATTGGCGGGTGTGGTGAATAAGTCATGGGTAGGTGTCTGATATGAGTTTTATCGAATCGTTATGAAAGCAGATAGCTGTTGGCAGGAATTATTTCCTGTGGGGCGACAATGAATCTGTCGCTGAAACTACTCCTGTCGGACATCAGGACAAAGTGAAGAGGGTGTGCACTCTTATCGATGATTGCATTAAGCCTGGAGAGCATCCTTCTGTCAGATACAGCAGTTAGGGTGTCCAGGGCCTCACCCACAATGTCTCTCGCTTCCTTTATTATCTTGTTGAGTTTGATGGCGTCTGCAGCTCTGAGCTTGCTACCCCAATATATATAAAACAGTATAAATAGACAGCTCTACAAACTGCCGCCAGCCTCAGGCCACAATCTTCTTGATATAGACACGGGCGGCAGCTACTGGTCCAAAACCAAACAGGTGGGGCAAGTAGGGGGTCTCTGAATTTAGAGACCATAGAGCTCTCTGCACACGTCATCTGTAGTTTCAGCCTACTGTCTGTGTGTCTGGTGGTTAAGTGAGTGGCTGTTTGCTTGTGTTGGGAGGCTGTGGGTAATGTTGTACTATTCAATGTTCTGTTTCTGTAAAGCACTTTGCGTTGCTCTGCATGAAAGGTGCTATATAAATAAACAAAGTTTGAGTTTGATGACTTATAAAATCTATTAACTTTGAACTTTGAACCAATATTTTTCCAAAGCGTTTAGTTCCGAATGGAAACAGAATTATAACCTTTCCGGTTATGTGTTCCACCAATAAATTGACGTTCCTGAACCGGTTAGAAGAAAAAATATTGTTCCCGGAATGGTTAATTTCGTTCCTGTCAGCTGTTTAATGCTACGTAATATTCGTTGCGGCGAACCCAAAGCGACTCGCTACACAGGCCCGCTGGTAGCGCTCTACAGCCGAGGTCTCGTTGCATGTCGGGGCTAACCCACAACAACACGCTGCAGAAAGTCCCGCAACGATTCCTACTTCACTGCTACATCGTAGATTTTATAAATAATCTTGTTTTATTTTTGAAGTTATCCCCAAGTGCACCCCTTCGAGCAACGAAATAAAAATTAACCGGTTACCATTATTTTAAAATAAGTGTTCCTGTTCCAAAACATAAAAAATAATAACGTTTCCGGTTTCGTTTCTGTTCCCTGGAAAATACAAAAAGTTCCCCGTTTTCTTTTTCGTTCCTTGAACCGGTTCAAAGCCCTGAATAAAAGTGACTCAGTATCGGCCAATCTTTAAAATCGAAGTTTGGAGTAGTAACAGTAACTACAGTGGCGCATGGTGTGCGGGCGTGCGCTTCACTTACCAGCGGCTCTCCGGCCTTCTTGCGTATTCCGATCATGCGAACGGCGTCGGCCTGCATCAGAGCGTTGTTAACGGCCGCCTCGTTGTCCGACATCTCGGCCGGCGCCGGCGGGACCACGTCGTAGCACTTGGACGCCACTATGTCGTGGGCCTCCAGGAGAGACTGTCGGACAGAAAACAGTGAGCCGCACGGCCGCAGGCACACATACACTTGAGCTGACCACTCCCGTGTTCCCTTTCACGCTGTCCGTTCTTTCCTAGCGCTTTCCTTTCTTTTTTTCCCCTCCGTCTCAATCTCTTTCTTTGTCTCAGTCACTCATAATCATCTCCCGCTCTAACCCCCCCCTTCTCTCTCTCTCTGTCTTCCTCTAAAGCCTCTCAATCGTATTTTCTCTATTACCCTCTCTTTGTCTCCGTCACTCCTTAATTTTCCTCTCTACAACAATTTTATCTTTCTCTCTCTTTCTCTCCCTCCCTCCCTCTCTTCCCTCTCTCTCTCCCCCGGCCCGTGTGCTTCTCAGGGGGTCAACGGAGGCTTATCCGGGCGGCTTAGGGCATTGGACTGTGATTGGTCGGGGGATCTACGTGAGCTCCTACATGTGTACAGTGTGGCGGTGTGCGAAGAGGCAGGTGGATGATGTGCTTCCACGCAGCGGGTCGCGCCGCACGCACAAGCGCGCACACACACACACACACACACACAAGTGCACATTTACCAAATCTTCAACCAATGAAGTAACAATAAAATGTAATTTTTAAAAAGTGTACAGATTCGATTGTTAAATCAGTTTTAGCACATTATGTAGGACAAGACAGAGATTTTTGGTTAGCTCACCTCCCCCCAACCTCCCACCCCCACACGCTAACTCCTACTCCCAAAAGAAGCGACTTCTGTCTCTATCTAACAGATAAAGCGAGTGATTAGTGAATAGACTGCCCTCTAGCGAATAAAAGGATGCATTACTTGCATGCTGTATAGGTTGTGTATGATTTTGTGAACACTTACCGATCACATACAAATAAAAGAACTTCAGATTGATGGCACTCGATAAAGGTGATTGTTAAAAAGCATCTTACCACTTCACGTCACATTATATAGGGGCGAATACAACTGACGTTGTTATGCTGCCATCTGCTGGTGATTTACAGCTTATTATCATGGATAAAGCAATAATAGAAGACTTTTAAATGGACAATGTCATGCAAATATTGCTCTGTGACGATACCACCAAGATGTCTGCTGCCGTCAAGCGGTGACCTCACCGTGCAACAGCTGTATTGGCCTAAAAAAAGATTTATTTAATTAGCTCATGCTACCTAACACTCTGCATATTTATTCTCACTGGTGGACACGACCGCTTTCTCTCTCACACACACACACACACGCGCGCGACACATTCTTGTCAACCATGATATATTGCACGTACATTCACGTCTTGGGATTTTTTGGCCGGCATAACCCTAATTACAGGCATCGCCTTGCCTAGTTTTTATTTTTTTCCCCTCCAGTGTCTGACCTGGAAATGTGGCTCTTGCAGGATCTTGGAGAGTTCTGCGGCACTCGTGTCCCGGAGTCTCAGACTGCTGATGTCCCCGAGGATCTGGGTGACTAGTTCCATGTTGTTGTCCTGTACCGCCTCCAGCCGCACCTCCTCGCCCGCGTCCTGGGACTAGACGAGGGGGGAAGGAACAAGGATGTCAATCTCCCCTCAAAATAGGATTTGAAAGTTTTAAGGATTTCATTTAATAAAAACATTTTCTAGTCTATTCATAGAATAGAATTAGGGCTGTACAATTTTGCCAAAAGATAAAATCCCAATTTGTGTCTTTGAAATCTTGATTTTCAATTTGCTTCCGATTTCTTGAAGAAAAAGAACAAAATATATAAAAAATAGAAGTGTCATATTTCAAACTTCGCAAATGGTGTGTACTTGTACTTAAGTAGAGACACCTCACCCTTTGGTTTAGGATTAATACAATTATCAATTTATATACATTTTATTCACCCATATAACTTGAAAACAGACCAGTAAAATCATTATTATTAATGTTAAAAAGGAAATCAGATTTGACCATTTTACTTTTTCAAAAATCCTCTGAACAAAATAATCTGATTTTGATGTCAAATAGATTTTTTGCACAGCTTTAAATAAAATATGTGAATCCTGATAAAAATCATCATACAAATCATATATAACCATGCCAGTAAAACCCTTTTTTTCCATTTTGACCAAATTCAGCAACTCTCACCAAACATGAATCAACATTTAAGGGATACCAAAGTAGGGCTGCAACTAACGATTTTTTTGATCATCAATTAATCAGCCTTTAAAATCATTAGTTATTAAACGTTTTAAATATTAATATTGCAAAGGTTTTGTGGTTTTGCCATCTCCGTGTACGGCTAACATTTCCATTTTTTAGTACTGGCACAGCCTACTCTTCCATGCTAACTTATTGTGTTTTCACCAGGGCTTTGAACCGGTTCAAGGAGCGAAAACGAAAACCGGGAAATGTTGGATATTTTCCAGGGAACAGAAACGAAACCGGAAACGCTACCATTTTTTATGTTGCGGAATAAGAACAGTTCTTTTAAAATAATGTTAACCGGTTAATACCGGTTTTATTTTATTCCTCAAAGGAGTGCACTTTGGGATAACTTCAAAAATAAAACAACATAGCACTCAAAAGTGTCGGAGGGAAGCAGCAGCAGCAGCATAAACACCACAACACTTGTAACATCGCAAACCTTGTCTGACCCCATTACCGACCTCCATGACATCACCACCACAATCCTCGCTGCCCATCAACCATATCACAAGTAGAACTCACTGTGGGTGAAATGCCAACCCAATGTCCTGTGTAAATGTTGTAAACCTATTTCCAGTCAGTTTTGTGCATATAATTTAGAGTCCAAAATCAGGGGCCTATGTGTATATATACTTTTTCTGACACTGGGAATGCCACCTAACATATTAAACACATTTAAGTGGAGAGTGGGCCAAACAAGTCAATGATTAATTGCTGCCAATTGGTCGATGATCAAATTAGTTGACGATTATTTCAATAATCGATTATTCAGTTGCAGCTCTATACCAAAGATTATAGATAGATGGCTAAAACCTTTCGCTATATTCTAATATGTACTTTAGGGGTGCAGCGATTAATCGATGACTAATCGATTATGAAATTAATCGACAACTAATGCAGTAATCCATGAATCGCCAAGGACTTGAATCATTGTTATTGTCAAGTTTTTTATTTATTTATTTCATAACATTATTGATGAAAACATGATTATGAAGAAAGCCATCAAAATATTAGTGTATACATTAATTGTTATGAGTTTGTGTCCGAGTAATTAACTTAATTGTAGTATATTTGTTTGCTAACGTGAACCAAAATTGACTACATTTCAAGTTAAGATCTTCAAGATTAATTCCTGTGAATATTTTGGGGATTTTTAAAAAGTTAAAAGCGATTAATCGACTAATCGTTTCAATAATCGGCAACTGATCGAAAATAATCGCTAGTTGCAGCCCTAATGTGGCTGTGTCCGAAATCGCTCCCTATTCCCTATATAGTGCACTATATGGGGCGCATGCCTTTTTCTAGAGGTGTCCGAATTCTTCATGTGCCCTATATAGTTCACTGAAAGTATCCCACAATGCACCACGAAATGTAGTGAGCATCGGATGTACACTAGACGGAGCAATATAAGCCAAAATGCATTGCGAGATGTATTAAAAACAAAACAAAAATGCCGGCGGGAGTAAATAGCGACCGACCACGGCAAATCGTTATAAATGTAAGTACTTTTAACTGTTTCTGATGATTGTTGAATTTTATAATTACATTTTTTATAATTATATTTTATAATAATTTTGACGGCGCCAACTCTAGTGTCCGAAATCTCGGCAGTTGCTGTTGAGTGCACTATAAGTGAGTGCACTGCATGGGGGGAAGGGAGTAGGGGATAGGGAACGATTTCGGACACAGTGATAGACTTAGTAATAATTATGTCCATCAACTCACTGGCTGTGGCATGCACTTCTCTCTAACCACAAAGTACAACACACAACTGACTGCCATGCGAGGCGGCAATTACATGCGTCATCAGGCATGATGAGGTTGGCAGGAGACATTCTGAGGGGACCGCTGTTGAAAACAGCTTGTAACTCAAAAAGGAACAGCCAGTTAGCTATTTGTGCCATACAGGGCTGCAACGATGAATCGATGACTAAATCGATTATGAAATTAATCGACGACCAATGCAATAATCGATAATCGGCAAGGAATTGAATTATTGTTATTGTCAGTAGTTTGTTGCTGACACCACCACCTATTGGTCTACACACATTTGATATTACTTCAGAATTTTTGATAAAAATATGATTAATAACTATTCAACATTATTGATTAAAAACACACAGACACACACACACACACACACATATATATATATAGCGAAAATATTACCGTAACAATGCATTGTAATGAGTTTGCGTTACATTGTAACTAAATTGTTGTACATTTGTTTGCTATCGTGAACCAAAATTGACTACATATCAAGTTGACAAGATTAATTTTTTTGCCGCTGTAAATATTTGAGGATTTTTGAAAGGAAAATTGTCAAACGATTAGTCGATTAATCGTTTCAATAATCGACAACTAAAGGATTGTTAAAATAATCTAGTTGCAGCCCTAGTGTCGAAGCAGTGCTTGCTAGGCGATGTATGCTTGGTGGTGCTTGCTAAGCGACGTATGCTTGGTGGTGCTTGCTAGGCGACGTATGCTTGGTGGTGCTTGCTAGGCGACGTATGCTTGGTGGTGCTTGCTAGGCGACGTATGCTTGGTGGTGCTTGCTAGGCGACGTATGCTTGGTGGTGCTTGCTAGGCGACGTATGCTTGGTGGTGCTTGCTAGACGGCCTATGCTTGGTGGTGCTTGCTCGGCGACGTATGCTTGGTGGTGCCTTCTAGACGACGTATGCTTGGTGGTGCTTGCTAGGCAACGTATGCTTGGTGGTGCTTGCTAGGCGATGTATGCTTGGTGGTGCTTGCTAGGCGACGTATGCTTGGTGGTGCTTGCTAGGCGATATATGCTTGGTGGTGCTTGCTAGGCGGTGCTTGCTAGGCGATGCTTGCTTGACGGGCCTAGATGTGTGTGCTACCTGAGGGTTAGTGCGTACGGTAGGACTTTCCATGATCCCACGGAGAAAGAGCAGATCGATGTCCTTAGCTGTCTGCGGAGGTGGAGCGTCCGGATGGGAGTCCGGATGCATGGCTAGAGAGAGAGAAAAAGAGAGAGCGAGAGAGCGAGAAAGAGGGAGACCAGAAAAGAGATAGAGAAAGAAATTATGAAATTGTATTTTAGTGATAGGAATGGGACACCGAGATGTGATACGCTGGATTACAGTAGCGCTGGATTACAGTAATGTCATCACTTTTGATCTAATCCAAGATAACTTTGAATTCAGTGAGAGAACAAGGGAGATGGAGTGAGGGAGAGGGAGAGAGAGGGAGGGAAATGAGGAAGGGACCAAGGGAGGGAAAGAAAGAGAGAAACGGGGAGAGAGAGAAGAGCGAGGGAGCGTGCAGGCGCGCGCGCAACAGAAGGATATAGGGAGAAAGCGAAAGAGGAAGCGAGAGACCAGGGATGAGAGAGAGAGTGAGGCAGTGAGGGAGAACGAGAGACAGGAAGTGAGAGAGAGAGAGACGGAGAGAGAGAGACAGAGAGGCAGTGAGGGAGAACAAGACAGCAAGTGAGAGAGAGAGAAAAAGAGACAGAGAGAGAGGGAGAAAGAGAGAGACAGTGAGGGAGAGGGAGAGACAGCAAGGGAGAGAGAGAGCCACCGAGAGCGAGAGAGAGAGAGGGAGAGAGAGAGTGTGGAAAAGAGAGGGAGGGAGATGGGGGAGAGAGAGAAAAAGAGAGAGATGATAGGTGGTATCAGTTGGTTAACTCTAAAAGCCACACTAAGCTCGTCTTAAGATGCTTACAGAGTTGAGAACCCACAAGAATGTACGACTCTGTACACACAGTACTACGGGTGTATGAGAAAGAGGTATAATCATATTATATATATATATATATATATATATATATATATATATATATATATTAGGGGTGCAACGGATCAC
>OMKY01242068.1:0-15224 GCA_900302395.1 Bregmaceros cantori | reverse complement strand
ATTGACAATTGTGCCAAATAGTTTGGGTACTACCAATTTTTGCCGGATCAGAACTCTGTATCGGAACTCTGCATCGGGACTCGGTATCGGGATTCCGTACCGGAGATCAGGATCGGTCGATCATTACAATCAAAGGATTGGGATCAGATCGGGACAAAAAAAATCTGATCGGTGCACCCCTATAAATTATTGCATGGATAATGAATAAAATACAACTTCATATGTATGTGTGTGTGTGTGTGTGTCTGTGTGTGTCTATGTGTGTGTGTGTGTATGTGTTTATGTGTGTGTATGTGTGTATGTGTGTGAACAGGCCGAGAGACTTTCGTGCTGCGGTGTTTTCAACTTACAGAGAGGTTTGTGGCGAGTTGAAACACCGCAGTAGAAGTCTCTTTCTGATACTTTTGGTGATTTACCAGTCCTGTAAGCTTTGAAATATATCGCCTTTGCACACATGACATGCTGTCGGAGACTCGGTCTGCTTTACTGCTGGTGTTCTAACAGCGAGACTGCAGGCAGTCTCTTCTTCCTGCCTACTCTTCTTCCCGCACGGATGTTAAAAACAAACAACAGGACGACTGTCCGCAGCGTTCTCCGCTGAGCGGGGGGGGCGCTGCTTTTAAGATTTTGACGATTTCTCAAAACTATGTAACAGCACTTCTCCCCGACGGTAGAGTGGTATTAAAACAGCGAGCCCGCGAGACTCCATACTGCTCCATACAGCAGTATTAAAACAACGGTATTAAAACAACGGGTTTAAACCAGCGGGTTTAAGCCGGCGGGTTTAAGCCGGCGGGTTTAAAACAGCGGTTTAAACCAGCGGGTGCTTCTCCCGCATCCCAACAACAACAGACAGTCAGACACGATTAATTCTGAGTTTCGAGAACACTGTCATGGTGGTGAGGTTACAGCAGAGGATTGGCTGTATTACGCGGGCCCAATGACGTTACATAGCACAGTTGGCTAAGCCACGCAAGCTCTCCGTTACTGCGTAATGGCGTTGTGCTATTGAAAAATAAAGCATGATTTTTTAATAGTGATGTCACGATTAATCAAAAATACGTATGATGTCAAATCATGACGCCCAAAAATCGCAATTGACGATCAAATGGAAAATCGCCACACCCCCAATATGGACGCTGCATCATGCAAAATTGCGCTTCATCTTTCTCTTTTCAGAAGAATATACATCTAAAAAACAAGACTTCAAAGATAAACAGATGTCCAAGTAAAATTGTGCAGTAGAGGTGCAACAATTAGCCGATTGACTAATCGATTATTAAAATTAATCGACAACTAATGCAATAATCGATTAATCGCCAAGGAGTTGAACGATTGTTACTGTCCAGTTTTTTGCTGACTACACCACCTATTGGTCTACAGAAATTTGATTTTTATTTGATAATTTATGAAGATCAAAAAAATTTGATTAATACAATTCAACATTAATAATAAAAAAACATGAAGACAACCTTCAAGACATTAGCATATGAATTAAGTGTAATGAGTTTGTGTCCAAGCAATTAACTTAATTGTTGTACATTCATTTTCTAACGTGAAACAAATTTCAGGATTCTTTTTTCGACTACTAAAACTAGAAGCACTTAGAGATTGCAACCTGCACCGTAGTGGTAAAAAAAAAAAAGTACTTTTAGTGCTGGCAGTATGTGTGGCAACCCATTATCAATGCAAGTGCTAGTAGAGTAGCGCCATTGCGATTGACGCCACCGACGAACATCCCAACTACATTTCCCAGCGGCCCCTGTGACCCGGAAGTCTGGTCACATGACCGTGGTTAGCGCCAAGCAACCTGTCAGTAATTTAATGATTAAGTATGATTATGTTACTTATAGGCTACAGAAATGCACCAACATTTAATTGATTCTTCCATGTGTCATTTCCAACAACTGTACAAAATTTCATTCAGATCCGTGCACAACTATTTCAGTTATCTTGGGGACAGACAAACCAACCAACCAAAGCTAACAAAAACATAACCTGCTTCGTAGGGATGGGGATCTCGACACCTGCCGCTCAACACTGTCTCGAACAAAAATTACACAATAGGTATCGTGAGATTTGGTGTCGAGCGGCCCAGGTCACGTGGGCAGGTGTCAAAAGGTGTCGGTTTGAGCGGAGGAGTGTCAAAGATGGAGGAGGCGTGTCCGTCGGAAAAGTTTTCAGCAGGGTCTCTTGCGTTCTCTCTCTCTCTTTTCTGGGTCTACTTATTGTGTGCATGCAACTGTGCATATATATTTATATTTGTATTTAATATTTATTTTATTCAGGAATGTTAGTTCAGAATGTTGGTGTTAATGGCAGGGCTGCGAACCGGTTCAAGGAACGAAAACCGAAAACAAACAGAATTTTATGGAATTTAATGGGGAGCAGAAACGTAAACGATAAAAGATTTCTTTAACTGTTCCGGGACAGAAACGGAACATTATGAAATCCACAAAACCGGTTAAAAACGTTTTTTTCGTTCTCTATATATTTCAATATGTCCTATGTCTGGGAGACTATTTCCTGGTGCATTCATCCAACTTTCACTGTCAGTCATCAACCCCATGCATCTGGGGCTCCATCTTGTGGACAGACGAGGAAGTGAATGTAATGGAGTTAATACAGTTTCACTGAAGTTTGAAAATCCCCCAAAATATTCCATATAAACTATAACTAAACTTAACATTGCACACTTAAAGGAACTTTAAGAACGAACAAAATGTTTGCGTTCCGAACCGGTTCAGGAACCATATTTTGGTGGCGAAACAGTTCAGAGAACGAAAACGTTAAACATAGGCCTGCCTGAACCGTTCAGAACGGAACTTTTAAAAAATAATTTCGTTTTCAAGCCCTGGTTAATGGTTAGATGCATCCTTATTGTGCAGCTTGTCTCCTACCTCAGGAGTCCCTTCTCCATTGCTGCTGTCAGTCTGTTTACTGGGAGTCACCGTCACCAATGGAGCTGTGAACACAACAGTCCGTTCACTCACCAATTCATGTCATTAAATGGTAGAGGATTAGGAATGTTAATCATTTGTTCTTCAATTACAATATATTTGATGTGCACACTGCACCAACAAAGAAGAATATCTTCATTCTGGTCCATAGACGAGTTCGGGGGGTACTTCCGGTGTCTGAACCTCACGTCCGGTGTCATTTAGTTCGCTGTGTTTTGGGCTATTTTTCAACATGTCTATTCGGTGGGAACACACACCTACAGGGTTATTTAAAACGGATGGTGGTAACTTGCGGTGTGCTATTCATCACCCAAATGCTCTCGTCCACAAACGCATGATTGCTCATGCTCACGGTCCAGTACCAGAGTTGGCATAGGCAACAATAAGGCACCGGGAGTGACCTGCAGAAAGGCGGGACAAAATGACTCCCACCAGTGTTTCGCACGTAAACCCCTCTATTGGTCACGGAGCGAGCTGTAATAAGCAGATTTTGAACCAGTGTGCGTTTTGTGTGACAAATTCAGCCACTTGGATCCACTATGATGACTTACACATGCAGCTATACAGACACTGGAAGTGGGTTTCAGATGGCGGGAAAAAAAATCTAATCCTCCTGTTTTGGGCACATAAACTTGTCTACAGGATATCCATAATATCCCAATACAACAATGTAATTGTCGTATGGTAATGGTCGTATCAATTCTTCTAGAATATAATAAATCTCATCGTCTTTCCATTACTAGCCATCATGCTTAGATTTCAAATTTCAAATGTCAGTGGGTTTTCAAAGATCTGTGCAAAGGTGGTTGACACAGAGTAAAACATATATTGAAAAAGACTAGCCTTACGAGCCAGAACCAACGCATCGTCCACGCATCGCTTGCATCGGGTCCGGTAAAATCAGGGTCGGAAAACGTAAACAAAAAAACAAAACATGTCAATCAAATCGTGTTATCCAGTCACAGTGGGACAAGTGGCGTGGAGGCGTGACAACTAAACTCCGCCCACGCCTCACACAGCCCGTACAAACTCCGCCCACGTCCGTGCTGATCAGTCGATTGATTCCGTACCGACGGAGAGCCCGATTTTCCCAGACCATAGACTGTATATAAGTAGACGCAGCGTGCGTGACATCATCCCATTGCTTTCATCCTAACCGGGTTGAGGCCTCCGACAGCGCGATGCCATTGCTGAAAGTACCCGTATATCCGGAGACAAGAAGAGGTAGAGAGAGCTCTACGGTAAGTGAGAGAAAGACACCTCACACGCGACTTCTTTCGGTGGTACTGTCCGCTACGGGTGCCAACGACAGAGTCGGAATGAATGGGATCCTATGGGAGCTGAAATAAAAAATATTAACGCCAAATCTGACGCGTTTGTGAAATTATGACCCCCTCACACAATGAACCGTTAATAATCCATTAAACATCAATAAGAAACAATCATTAAATAGGTTAAAACAGGCTGCTAAGATTGGAATATTTGTATTGGAAAGTACCATAGAGACTAGGCTCCCCCCATAACAACCCGGAAGTAGGCACGGACATCATAACGAACGCGGTGTCCATTTTTATATACAGTCTATGTCCCAGACCCAGCGCAAGCGTCTAGCGATGTGCGATGCGTGGACGATGCGTTAGAAAAAGACAGCGTCTCACTGGTGAGTTCCTGGATGGTGACTCGGTCGAGGACATTGAAGGAGGTGTCCAGCTTCAGCGGCTGACTGCAGCGCTGACACACGAAGCTGACCTGCATGGTGGTGCTGGTGGAGGACTTGAAGCCCTCCATCACTGCAGGACACAGAGATAGCACTTGCATTGATAGCAGCTGTGGATAGTGGATACTAGAGCTGCAACTGATTAATCGATTATTAAATTAATCGGCAACTAATGTGATAATCGATTAATCGACAGTGATTAATCGTTTCCTTGTTTGGTCACTCCTCTGCTTAAACGTGTTGAATATGTTGTTTGCAATATCAACAATGTTTCAGGTTAATAATCACTACAATTGCTGCGCCGCAGTAGCCAAGTCTGTTAAGAGTGAGTACACTGCAAAGCACACAAATGGAACAAGTGTGGCACGCAGAATCGTGGGGTCGCTTCCCCTCCCCAACGTCCCCATGTCTCCTCCCCCTTCTTCACCCTTTTTCCACCCTTTAGCCAATCCTGAACAAAGCTCGGAATGGGGCGCAAAAAAGACATTTGTTCCGAAAATACAAATGTTCAGATTTCAAGGAAAAAAATGAACAGATTAATCAATTAATCGTCAGAAAAGATGGCCGATTAATCGATTATCAAAATAATCGTTAGTTGCAGCTCTAGTGGATACACATGATCTCTCCCTATCCCCTACTCCCTACTAGGGGTGTAAATCACATCCACCATAGCGATTCGATTCAGTATCAATTTCCTGACCCAACGATTAGATTTTTTTTCGATTCTCAAGAATTCACCACGATTCGATACGATTTCGATATAATTCGATTAAATGTGTTTTTTTTTTTACCCAACAAGCTAGACGATGTTTCAAATTTGAAATACATCAATGACAGCTGTAATATCGTTATACATTTTATTTGAGAAACAGCAAATACCAATCTTGTATCAAAAAGTACTGTACAGAGTACACAAAATATTCAAGTCAAATAATTACAGGCCCAGGTACTTATTCGCTATAAAATATCAATATTCAAAGTGCACTAGCAGCAAAGTAACAAAGTAGCCCTGTTCTTTCACTATAAAATATCAAATAGGCCAAATAGGTTTAGCGCCACCGTAGAACGGGGGTGGAATTATGTCCAGGAGCAAATTGATAAAATCAGACGGGGAAAAAAGTCGTATCGATACATTGTATCGACAGCTGCTGTATCGAAATATCAATACAAAATCGATATTATTTACACCCCTATCCCCTACCCCCCATAGAGTGCACTCAACAGCAATCGCCGAGATTTCGGACACTAGAGTTGGCACCGTCAAAATTATTATAAAATATAATTATAAAAAATATAATTATAAAATTTAAAAAATAATCAGAAAACCAACCAACTAACGATTATTTCAATAGTTGATTAGTCGACAATTATTGAAACGATTTGTCGATTAATCGGTTGGATATTTGTGGCAAAGTGGTTATGCAGCAGGTTCCCCAGACCAAAGGTCTGTTGTTGTAGTTGTTGCAGAATTATTTTTAATGATTATCCTGAGTAGTTGCCTGCTTGTATTCCAAGCATGTATTTGGTAAACGAGCCACGTCACATTCACACGCCTATTTTAGTGCTAAATCTAAACACAGAGGTCCGGTAAAATATTGGCCTCTGATACTAGAATGTAATCTAAAAGACTGTCATATTTTTTGCACTTTCTGTGTTTTTAAGTTAAAAAATGAGATGCTACACATGGGAAATGTTTAAATTTATATTATCATCTTAGAGTTGAACATGTCCTGAAAAGAATGATATCAAATATGACCCAGACAAACACATTTAAAATGTCCAACACGTGCTTCAACTAGGATGTTGAAAATGCAGTTTTTGATTTTCATGCATTTCATGTTAACACCATTGTGTTACCTGGAATAACAATAACAAAACAACATTGTTTTATCACGCATTACAAACTAGGGTAATGATTTCAGCATTCAAGCTGTCTGTGACAACTTTTTGTAATGATACTGTACAAAAATACTAAAACCAGGGAAAATAAAATGTGTTTTTGTGAGGTTTTGGGCAATTCGTAAAGGTCAATATGTACCAAATGGTCTTGATAACACTTGAAACTTAACTTAAATGTGTTTTTTGACGGCAAAACAAAGTTGTGCAAAACGCGCATGATTAAATAATATGCACAACCCGTTCCATTTACTCATTTTTGTCGGAGTTACTAATGGAAACACCCATCCCATTGGTCCAGAAGAACATGTGACCACATCGGTGAGTAACGATTATTAACCTAAAACGTCATTTTCTTGTTGCAAACTTGTTAATGTCTCGCCATCTCCAATTATTGCAGACTCCACACAAATATTTTTTTTTTAAAAATGCATTTGTTTTCCACCCAAATCTAACTAAGGCGGAGATCCTTGATCATTCAACATCCATCGTGTGAAAACCGTGGCCAACTGACAGAAGCTAATTTTGCTAAACCGTTACAATCTACTGCGGGTGTTGTTGTTCCCGAGTCCCGGGACACGCCGACCCGCCCTTTTTTGTTTGTATCAACGCCATCAACGACACACAACCGTTCACTTAATACACTAAGAGGTTGTGATACAACTTGTGTACAAAGTAAAACTGTTGTACAAAATGTAATACTCGGTACCTGAGCGTGAACCCAGCCGTCCCCTCCGACTTCCTTATTGATGTTTATGACGGATATGACGTCATGCAAGATAGTCCCGCCCCCTCGGGCACCCACCACGGTCGGTCCCTGTTAAATCGGATAATTCTAACGTATTTTTGCCGTTATGTAAAGTTCGAATCCACAAAACGATTCGCTTATTTTGTTGGAGTTAGGTTAGGATTAGGGTTATGGTTAGTGTTGGGTTACGTTAAGGTTAGGGGTTAGGGTTATGCCAAGGTTAGGATTAGGGTTAATGTTAGGGTTGGGTTAGGTTAGGTTAAATGTAGGGTTAAGGTAAGGTTTTTTACCCTTTCAAAATAAGCAAATCGTTTTTTGGATTCGCACCTTACATCACAGAAAATAATACGCTTAAATGTTCCGATTTAACGCCAACCCACCCACCACCCCTACCCCCCCCAAGATACGTCACTCAGGCACACGGAGTAGAGAATAAAAAGTAGATACAAATGATCTCCGTTACTTTTAAAGATTCTGTTTGTTATTTTTGAAGATTATGATAGCTGTTTTCATGGGTATTATATTGGCAGTATTGGCAGAACGCGTGCGAAGCGAGCAAGTGATGCATATGACGTCACCGAATTTTTCTTAGTTCAGTTGACCAACTCATAGATAGTATATACCGAATATGGTTGACCCATAGACTGTATATACAGTCTATGAGTAGACCGATGAGTTTTTTTGTTTTGTTTTGACCCCTTCACATGAGAGTGTATTCAAAAGTGTTGGATTGTGTTTCTCTCTTATGCTCCCTACTAAAAAACATTTTCAAAACTGTTTATGACAGTGCATCAATTCATTGGGAAGAAAATCTTAAAATACGACTCATAGTTTTGAAACCTAAAACAATATGTGGTACACCCTTGGAGCCGTGGGTTCGTATCCCACTTCCGACACCAGTGTAATGGGTGGGTGCCCCCTCGTGTGCCGCCTCAGGTGCATTCCCCCCAGCTCCTCGCCCGGTGTCTGAACGTCACTTCCAGCGTCTGAACGTCACATCCGGTGTCATTTAGTTTGCTGTGTTTTTGGCAAATTTTCTACATGTATATTTGGTGGGAACACACACCTACAGGGTTATTTAAAACGGATGGTGGTAACTTGCGGTGTGCTATTCCACATTCCGCGGTGTGACCCACAAATGCTCAGTGCAACTCGTTCGATTTTCTCATTTCGTTTGGAATTACTAGTAGAAGCAGCCAGCCTATTGGTCCAGAAGTACATGTGACCACTCGGTGAGTAATTTTAAGTTGTATTTTGACTGTAGTTCATATTTATACAAAATTATGAACGGAGCGAGTGGTGTGATGTGTAACTGGTCACAGAGCAACACCTAGTGGTCTGATTTTGAACTGGCGTGCGTTTTGTGTGTTTTGTGTGCTCGGACCTCGGTCAAGTACCAGAGTTGGCATAGGCAACAATAAGGCACCGGAAGTGTGTTTCATCCCGGCGGGACAGAACGCCAGCCCCCTGTATCTCGCAGGTAAATTCGTCTATAGGGGCGTGTTGGCAACCGCCAAGTGACTAACGGTGCAGGCCCACAATGCGCGTTCTGTTCTGCACTCTCACTGCGTGCCCAGAGCGTACAGAGACACGGTTTGAGAGAGAAATAACTAAAAATATGTAAAATATAAATAACAAAAAATGTTAAAATCTACAAGGATGTGGGATGAGTGAGGTACACATATCAAGTTTTAAAAATTCAAGTCACTCAACTACTCGCGCGCGCACACACACACACACACACCCATGGGTGTATGCTGCCATCTTCTGACAGTAAATGGTAATTGGTGTCTATCCGTTTATAATGTTTATCTTTTCTAAATATTCATCTCTGGCCTCCTTTTCTAGCGTGTCCCGGTATAGCCCACATCCAATCTAAGATTTAAAATGTTTTTTTATTTATATTTTACACATTTTAGTAGTTCTTTCTCTCTCGAACCGGTAAACATACAGCGCTCTGGAGCCAACATGGCCGCCACGCACCCGTGACGTCGCATGCTACAGCCTGATTGCTCATGGTCAACCACCAGGCCTGGACTGGGAGGAGAAATCGGCCCGGGCATTTTTGACTTAGACCAGCCCCTATAATTAGCGGAGCATATCTGACATGAAATTGACATAACATATTAAATAATTACTTCTTAGCTTGTGTTACACTTGTACCCTCCTCCAGGGTGCAGTGGGGCCAAGCGACCACAAGAGGCCCAAATAGCGGCTGTGCTAAGGCCGGCGGGTGAAATAGTCGGCCTCCGCCGGTGATTTTTACCAATATAAATACAAATAAAATGCGAAATCATCTGCCCTCTAGGGGCCTCGGCCCACCGGAAAAATGCCCGGCGTGCCGTGTAGCCTGTCCGCACTGTCAACCACTGACGGAAAAAGGCAAACAGTTTTAAAACCACTTTATTTATTTTTTTCTACAAAACGATTTAAAAACAACAACAGAAACAATTCAACATTACAAATAAAGGAAACAACTAAGGTGCTTGTTTGGATAAAAACAGCAACACTGATGGCTTATCATGGAATGCGACGATCAGACATCCACAACCTTAGATACTTTAACATGAATTGCAGTCATTTTCTTCAGTCATTAATATCGTTACAATGATATATCAGCTTGTGGATATCGGAGTAAAGATTCAGGCAGTGTGCATTGACAGGGGTGGGAAGATTACTAGAATTCATTTTTAAGAAACTAAGGAATGACTTTCTGTTCTGTTCTATAACTTTAAAATCCAATGATTTTTAATTTCTTCAACTTAGGGACTCGTTGATAATATCCACACTTGGGATGTGGCCAGTGCGTGTCTCATGTTACAACCCCATCATATATTTTAATTTCAAACTGCTGAGTGCTGCTGGACTTTTATTACCTATGGACCCCTGGTAATTTGGAATAATTGCGGAGGACGTCTGAGTTTAATTTTCCGATGTCAGTTATTTGCGAAGTAATAATTCCAGTGTGTTACCTACTGTGATTTCGCGAAACACCACAATGGTTTGAATTCTGAATTTGATTAACTTTGTCAATACACGCACATACGTGCATGTGTGTGAGAGTGAAGTCTGTGTATGTGTTTACATGTATGGGAAAGTAAAAATACGGCACATGCATCATAATGTCTTTTAAATTGAGCAAAAGACAGGGTTTTACTAATCCCGTCAAAGGGCGCGACAAAATAACACAGACGTCAGGGGGTAATTGTGAATTACCAGAAGTCTGCATGTAATTCAATGGCAGTGCGAATTGGGCTTTAAATGTAAGTCCATTTTCTCTTTAACCGTTATACCCATGTGTCTGTTATAGATAGAAAATGATGAGCTGAAATGCATAGAAAACAAATACTGCCATTGTGAATGAATAATACAACTGAAGGTAACCGGTTGTATGAACACTATTACTTAAGTAACAGCACATTGGAAAAAAATATTTATTTTCCCGTAACAGTGCGTATTCAGAATCAGGGATGTCAATGATTAATCGATTAACTGAACCGATAATATTTGATCGATTAATTTTCTTATCAAACAATTAATCGAAAATTTGCACGACAATAGAATCTCTTCTGGTCCATATCAGGTTCAAAGTTGTTTTTTCGGCCCAGCACCATCTTGTCATTTTATTGACAGCGTTAATGTGAGAGCGGGGGCGAACGGACGTGCAATACATGACCGTGAGGGGAAGCGATCTCACGGTGTTGCGTGTGCTGTGATCTAAGCGACAGCAAAAAGACTATGTATGGGGCTTACCTAGCGGTGCCAAGAAAGTCTAAAGTTGACGATTAAACCGTCCGTTCGATTCATTAAATGATTATCGGGGACCCGCCCCGTTACACAGCGGGATAGGCCGCTATTCCATGTCAGACCACAGCACACGCAACGCCGTGAGATCGCTTCCCCTCACGGTCATGTGCTGCACGTCCGCTCGCCGCCGCTCTCTCAAAAACATGAGTAAGTGGCGCTTGAACAGAAAAAAAAAAGAATGATTATCGAATAATTTTAGACATCGCCATCCACCAACACAATGGCACCATCATCAGTTCAACATATTTCATTAATTTACATTTCAGTTTTTTTTCCCCCGTACTGTACATTGAAATGTTTTTCAAAGGTGCCTTGCTTGGTCCCTGAGAGAGGATGCACTTGATAGGTTGTCCCGTTTTTTTCTTCTGCTGCGTCGTTCTTCGTTCGTTCAATCGTTTCCACCTCCCTCCATCTCCTAAGATCCCCCTCTCTCCCTGTCCCCATCACAGCTCTGTGTGTCTGGCCGCCTCGCGCTCCTGATCCTCCTCCGCCTTCAGCTTGAGTTCGTCCGGCGTGATGAGCCCGTCTCCGTTGCGGTCCTGGTTTTTGTGCATGTCGGCGATGATGGCGTCCGGGTCCATTCCGGGCTTCATGCGACCTTTGCCCTCGGCCACCTGCAGCTTGATGAATGCTCCGAACTGTCGAGACACAGTGAAGCAAGGTGAGGCAAGAGATGTGTTTCTACCAGTAAACAGCACTCTGAACCGGTTCAAGGAACGAAAACGAAGACCGAAAACGAACAGAATTTTACAGGAATTTACGAGGAGCGGAAACGGATATGAAAAAAGATCTATTCAACTGTTCCGGAACAGAAATGCAACATTATGAAATCCACAAAACCGGTTAAAAACATTCATATCCTATGTCTGGGAGACTATTTCCATCCACTTTCACTGTCAGACATCAAGCCTCATGCATGTGGGGCTCCATCTTGTGGACAGACGAGGAAGTGAATGTAATGGAGTTCTAAACTTCACGTTAATACATTCGCACTGAAGTCCACCAAATATATTCTGTATAAACTATATCTGAACTCAACATGCACAATATAAAGAACTTTAAGAACGAACTACATTTTTGCGCTCCGAACCGGTTCAGGATCGATATTTTGGTGGCGGAACGGTTCAGAGCATAGGCCTGCCTGAACCGTTCGGAACAGAATGTTTTAAAAATAATTTAGTTTTCAAGCCCTGGCAGCAACTAACAATTATTTTGTTAATCGATTAATCAGTCATTTTTGCAGACAATTAATGTCTTAATCGTATTTATTCATTTTTCAATCAGAATTATTATTACGCTGAAACGTTTTTATTATTTAAACTTTTTTTTAAAGTTTCTTTTTTCTGGCATAAGCATAATTTTCCCATGAAATCTGGACGACAGCGATTGGGGGAAGACCTTGCGGAAAGAGCGGAAAACTCGCAACGCTACCTGTACCTGTGAACTAAGTCACAGGCAATATACATTTGGTGGATGTGGGTGTCTTACCGACTGTGCTACAGAGCCAGCACAAAGCCTTTTACTGCAGATTGCACACTAACATTTCATGTTAGTATTAGCATTGAACAGCCTACTGTTCTGTGCATATAATTCGTTTCTCACCTAAGCTTATTTTCTTTATATTATAACCAGGGATTTTAACCAATACTTTTTCCCAATCGGTTCGTTCCAAGCAGAAACGGAATTATAACGTTTCCAGTTATGAGTTCCACCAATATATGGACGTTCCCGAACCGGTTAGAACTAAAAAAAAATATTGTTCCCAGAACGGTTAATTTTCTTCCTGTTGGCTGTTTAATGCTATATATGTCGGGTCAAACCCACAACAACTTGCTTCAGGGAACCGCTGGTAGCACTCCACAGCTGAGGCCTCGTTGTGTGTTGGGGCGAACCCACAACGACTACAGATAGTCCTGCGACGATTCATACTTCACTGCTACATCGTAGATTTCATAAATATCCTTTTTAAAAATCTTTTATTAAGTTATCCCAAAGTGCACTCCTTTGAGGAACGAAATAAAACTGGTATCAACCGGTTATCATTATTTTTAATAAGTGTTCCTGTAACAGAAAAAAATCATAACATTTTGTTTCTGTTCCCTGGAAAATACAAAAAGTTCCCGGTTTTCGTTTTCGTTCATTGAACCGGTTCTTATAACGAATAATCTTTATTGTATTGTTTGTGTTTCTGTGGGGCTATGGCGCTGAATTCATCTTCTAAATGCTTTGAATAACGTACAACCCAAAGAGCTAAGTCTCCCTCTGAGGTTGTCCAACACGGAGCTGGCCGCAGCATATGTTGCCTTCCTTAACCAAAACAGCGGCCAGCTGCAGCTGGTATAAATATTTAAAGTAACACACTGCAAGCATCAAGAGAGGTTTTCCTGTTTCTCAGGTTCGATCTGGTGTAAGGAAGCCCGAAGAACCCCTGAACATCAACATAATAATCCACCGGTTACATCTAGGATCAATAGACAAGTTCGGGGGGTACTTCCAATGTCTGAACGTCAGTTCCGGTGTCATTTGCTAGTCGTGTATTTGGCTATTCTCACAACATGTCTATTCTGTGGGAGCACATACCTACAGGGTTATTTAAAAATTGTGGTGGTAACTTGTGGTTTGCTCTTCCTCACCCAAATGCTCCCGTGCGGATCTGTGACCCACACACGCATGATTTAATAATCAGTTCAACCCGTTCCATTTTCTCATTCTTTTTGGAAATAACTAGTAGAAGCAGCCAGCCTATTGGTCCAGAAGAACATGTGACCACTCGGTGAGTAACTTTAAGTCGGATTTTTACTGTATTTCATCAATATTTATACAAAATTATGAACGGAACGAGTGGGGTGATGTGTAATGGTCACTGACCGACATCTAGTGGTCGGATTTTGAACTGGCGTGCGTTTTGTGTGTTGTGTGTGCTCGGACCTCGGTCCAATACCAGAGTTGGCATAGGCAACAATAAGGCACCGAAAGTGACCTGCAGAATGGCGGGACAAAATGATTCCCACCAGTGTTTCGCACGTAAAGCCGTCTGTAGGCAGATTTGATCCCATTCAATGTTACTGTGGATTAAGATACATCGGAAGATCGGAAGTAGGGCTGAAAAATACCACAAATTCTCACAGCAAGTGACAGAAATTGTTAACTTGAAAGTACACTCTAGTCATATTTGAATCTTCTTAAGATTAACTTACTTCCTCTGACACCAACTCATTACAAGTAATTTATACCATAATATTTTCATTGATTTCTTCATATATATTTTTTGTTTTTCAATAAGGTCCACTTGATGTGTAATATTCTCAGAAATTATGAATTCATGTCAAATTTGTGTGGATAAATGGGGGAACATCGTCAGACAACTCCCCACAATAACAATGATTCAATTGCAGAAAAATGCAGATTATCGATTATTAGATTAGTTGTTGATTCATTTTATAATTGATTAGTCGACTAATCGTTGAAATAATAAAAATAATAATGCACAACAAACAATAAAATCTTACTGTCAATCTTAAAATCGACAGCGGGCGCTCCGCTGGGGAGGCTGTGAATTCTCTGCAGGGCTCCGAACCGGTTCAAGGAACGAAAACGAAAACGAGTGGAAACGGAAACAAAAAAAGATGTATTCAACTGCTCCGGAAGAGAAAAGGAACATTATGAAATCCACAAAACCGATGAAAAACACTTTTTTTGTTTTCTATATATTTTAACCTATCCTATGTCTAAGAGACTATTTTCGTCCACAGTCATCAAGCCCCATGCATCTGGGGCTCCATGTTGTGGACAGACGAGGAAGCGAATGTAATGGCGTTTTAAACCCGGTTTTCACATTAATACAGTTGCAGTGAAGTTTGAAAGTCCACCAGATATATTTTGTATAAACTATATAAAAACGTAATATTTCACAAAATTAGGAACTTTAAGAACGAACGAAATGTTTGCGCTCCGAACCGGTTCACGACCAATATTTTGTGAGCGGAACAGTTCCGAGAATGAAAACGTTAAATATAGGCCTGGCTGAACCGTTCAGAACGGAACGTTTGAAAAATAATTTTGTTTTCAAGCCCTGATTCTCTGGCCGTGTTCTTAC
>OMKY01242065.1:0-23412 GCA_900302395.1 Bregmaceros cantori | reverse complement strand
GGGCAGAGAGAGAGGGGGGGGAGAGAGAGAGAGAGAGAGGAGGGAGAGAAGGGGAAAGACAGAGAGGAGGGGGAAGGGAGCGAGAAATGGCGAAGGGTGAGAGCGGCGGAGAGAGAGAGAGAGAGAGAGAGAGAGAGAGAGGGAGGGAGAGGGGGAGAGAAGGAGGGAGAAGGGGGAAGGGAGAGAGACAAGCATAGAGAGAGAAAAAAAGGGAGAGGAAGGACGGGGAGAGAGATGGGGGAAGGGGGAGATAGAGAGAGGGAGAGAGGAAGGAGGGGGAGAGAGTGAAGGGGAGAAGGGGAGAATGAGAGAACGGAGAGCCGGAGAGAACAGGGGATCTGAAATAGACACCAGAATGGGAAAAGAGAAAGGTGGGGAGGATGAGACATGAAATGGGAGGAGCAGTGTTGGTGAGAGAGAGAGAGAGCGAGAGAGAGAGAGAGAGAGAGAGAGACAGACAGACAGAGAGAGGGAGAGAGAGAGAGAGAGAGAGAGGGTGAGAGAGAGAGAGAGTTCTCCATATTGTGCAGGGCTGTCAGGGGTGCACGGCCCCCATCACTGATAAGCAGATTGGGTAGGAATCCACTACTTGTAATCTCGTTACAAAAAACAGTAACTGCAGATCTACTGTTGTATGGTGAAACGTTATAAGAAGATAAACCTTTCATCTTTTGTGTCTTGGCGGTTACGCTGGCCAAACAAGGCTGTGCTCTGTCTAATACAAGTAGCTACCAGTGAGTCCCACATTAGGCAGTGGCCGACATTGCACCCTACCTTTTTTTTTTTCAATTTTAAACAGAGTTTGGTTTGCCAGGCGGAAAGAGACTTTTAGTGACTTTTAGTTTTCTTGTGTGTAAACACAATCTAATGAGTCGCTCTCCTTTCCAAACATGTTAGTCACACAATAAGCAGCAGATTGTTGTTCCATGTTTCTGGCGTCCCCCGGGGGACGGAGGGGACAACAGACCAGAGGCCCCGCGTCTCTCACGGAGCTCACAGATAGCAAGACTCCAACACAAACAGCCCTGTCCATGTTAGCTTGGGACCAAAACACATATTCTGTGCGTTGTTCTATTCCTTCTGGTTTTGTGTGTGAGCAGTGTTTTTGTAGTTACTTGTAATCTCCTTGTAATCTGACTACTGATTACCAGCAGGGTTAGCCAACGAATCGTCCATGCATCACACGCTGCTAGACAGTACGTTGAGTCTGGGCAAATCAGGCAGAAGTCGCCCGAATACACTCTGATCATTCATGCAACAGTAACGGCCGAGATTTCGGAGTTGGCGCCGTCAAAATTATTATGATATATAATTATAAAAATATAATTATACAATTCAACAATCATCACAAAAAGTCAGAAGTACTTACATTTATTTGCCATGGTCGGTTCTATTCACTCCCGCCACGCCATGTTTTGGGACTAGTTCATTTTTAATATATCTCGCAACGCATTATGGGTTATATTGCTCCGTCTTGGGTACAATGATGCTCACTTCTTTTTGCGGTGTATTGTGGGATACTTTGAGTGCACTATATAGGGTCATGAAGTGCAGGTCATGACCGAAAGAAGTAGGTCGCGAATACAAGCGGCCAAAAAGAGTTCTTCTTCTTCGGCTGGCGTCTCCCTTAGAGATAGGGTGAGAAGTTCAGTCACGCGGAAGAGACTGGGAGTAGAGCCGCTGCTCCTTCACCTGGAATGGAATCAGCTTAGGTTGTTCGGGCATCTGGTTAGGATGCCCCTCGTGCGTCTCCCTAGGGAGGTCCTCGATGCACGTCCCACTAGGAGGAGACCCCGGGGCAGACCAAGGCGCAGGTCTCCCTGGCCTGGGAGCGTCTCGGGATCCCCAAGGAGGAGGTCGCTAATGTTGCTCTGGAGCGGGAAGTCTGGAGCTCTCTGGTGGAGCTGTTGCCGCGACCCGACTACGGGTAAGCAGATGAAGATGGATGGATGGATATATAGGGTACATGGAGAATTCGGAAATCCCTACAAAATGGCGTACGCCCCATATAGTGCACTATATGGGCCGCATGGGTGTATTGTGTATTTAGAGGTAAAAAAATATATGTTTCAAGTACAGAGAGTGACAGAGTAGTACACTTGGATTTACAAGAGAGCGGCAGTCAGTCGCTGCTTCAGGGGAATTGAGCCGAGCTGTAAAACATTCACACAAACACGCAGAAACACTTCTACCACAACACACACACACTTCTCTCAACCATGCCACACACTTCTCTCTAGCCCAACGCCCCAGAGGCACATGAGCCGACTCATTTGGAAGCAAATTGAACAGCGGCTTTCTATTCTGACAAGTATAGAAGGAATAATGCACATTTTATTTACAGTAATTAAGACAGCTGACGACAGCTGAAGACAGCACAGAACTTCTTCTTCTTCTTTCTCTTTTATTGTTTAATGGCAATCAACTCTTGTTTGTCTGTGCAGGTCAAAATCATAATGTAGGGGGGCGTGCGGTGGCAGAGTGGTTATAGAGTGTGTGTGTGTGTGTGTGTGTGTGTGTATGTGTGTAATCGAGTATATACACATATTGATCGCTTTGACGGTAATAGGCTGTACAGCCGATTGCTGTAGGGCAACCTACTGTTTATATGCACCGTCATAGCACACAGACTTTTAGGTCATGGTGTTCACTCCCTCCCATAGCAACTCCCCGTTGCCATGCTCCTGTTGCATGCTGGGAACTCCACCTGCCCATGTCAAGTGATTTCTTTATCCAATCAGATCCGTTGTGTGATTCTAATGCAGCAGCCCCCGGCTCGTTTCACACTCGCTGCATATATTTATATTTATTTATTGGGATACATTTGTGCATATTGTGATATGCCCTCACGAGGTCATGTTAATCGAACAGCATTAGTGGATTGTAAACAGAGTCAGGATTGTCAAGTAAAATTACAGTAAGTAATGTGCACAATAGGTACATTTCCTTGAAGAATTAATGCAATAATACCTGCCCGATAATCAATTTAAAAAGAAAAAGTGCATACAACAGTACTATAAGAGACACTCACTTTCATGTGGCATCAGCATCGCACAAATTTACATTTTTGGAATATTGTGTTAACTATTTATATCCAGCTTTTGTCTCAACTAAACGAGAGATAAGCGGTGGACACAATAAATTCCAAAATTATACTCCATTGCAGAATTAACTCTGGACCCTGGAGCAAAATAATTGAATCAGACTCTGCCTACTGCCCATAATGCAAAACAGACACAGTGATATTGCCAATCTCACAGCAAATGCATTGGCATTCAAAGGGCAGACACCAATTTTTACAGCACCAGATAAATGACAGAAATCAAAAAATGTAAAAACTCACACTAACCCTAACCCTCACACCAACCACAAGTTCAAACACACACACACACACACACACACACACACACACACACTAATCCTAACCTAACACTACCATTAAAAACCTATCCCTAAACCCTAACCCTCACACTAACCACAGGTTACACACACACACACACACACACACACACACACACACTAATCGTTACCCTCACACTAACCAAAAGTTCAAACTCACACACTGATCATAACCCTCACCTAACTTCCAAAATATACTCAACCCCCTATGTGCAGAATGTGATATCTGGCTGCCCATGTGTGCTTGTCATTTCAAATCTATGCATTGCACAGACAAGAGACAGTCTTATCATGATGGAGGCAATCTGGTCAGGATATGATCCTATTTATCTTGAGCCATATTGCCCAGGCCCGTGGACAACACGGCAAACACATGTAGAATTTTTATGAACACAACAGCAACAGCCTAACCAGGGATAATGTAGAGCCATGCTCTCTGTAGGAACATAACAAATAATAACATTTCCAGTTTTGTTTTTGTTCCCTGAACCGGTTCAAAGCCCTGACAAAAGTATCGGGACTTGTACTCCTTACTTTTCCTAAAACAGGCTTGTTACTTTGTTGCGCAACGACGGGGTAGCATAATATGTATAATATGAATGAGTCAGTAGGGGGCGCTAAATCACAGAGTATAGTCCTAGTTAGTAAGTTAAAAAGTTGCTAGTCATAGCAAGTCATATTAGTACTTTGTAGTTTCAAGTACATTTTAGAGCCTGCACTTTTTACTTTACTCAAGTAGATATTTCGATCGGTACTGTGAAGTCCTACTCGAGTTGTTTTTTGACCAAGGTGTTTTACTCTTACTCAAGTAAGAAATCCTTGTACTTTTGCCATCTCCGTAAGTTACATTAAATTAAGAATTGTAATCGGTAATGCAATACCAGACCTCATTTTAAATGTAATCAAAAAGTTCCATCCCATTACTTGTAGATTACATTTTCTTAATTTTTTCCAGTGTCAGAGGCAGTTTTTTCATCTTTATTAGAAGCGTTGCAAATAATTTGAGAATTATTTGCTGTTAGCATGGATAAAATTCTGACATCCGTGGCTCGAAGAATGAATACGGTGTACTAAACTCTGTCAGAAACTGTTAAAAAAAAGGATTGCCAAAGAACATTTTGTGCGGCTAGCACACACAGCTCTCCATGAATGTTAAGTGAGACTGTAATCAAGGCTGGTTATACACTCCATTTATAATGACCATGGTTAGTTTCCTTAGTGTTGGAGCAAGCTGTCACGCTGGCCAAACCAAGTGGATCTTTTTTTCCCCCCCGAAATTATTCTTGCCTTTCATATTTTATTGAAGTGGGGTTGGTTTGAAGTATGGATAGAGAAGAAGGATAAATGCCAGAGACAGAAGCCTTGTCACCAGCATCTAAGTACCTCTGAACGACAGGATTTCAATCAGTGAAATTGTGTTCAACACAATGTGTTTCATACAGCAGATTGTCAAAGGCTCAATGCTATCGTGGAAAGCATCACATATGGGCGGAGTAGCCATAAAAATGACTTAAGTAAAAGTATTGTTACCTAAGCAAAATATTACTCAAGTAAAAGTAAAAAGTAGTCATCCAAATAGTTACTCAAGTAAAGGTAAAAAAGTAATCCACAAAAAAATTACTTAAGTAGCGAAAGTACTGAGTAACTTTCAGTAAAGAAAATGAAATAAATTAGAGCGAGAGAGCGAGAGGGAGAGAGAGAGGGAGAGAGAGCACCCAAGAGAGAGAGAGAGAGAGACCAAGAGAGAGAGAGAGAAAGCACCCGAGAGAGAGAGGGCGAGTGCGCCCAAGAGAGAGAAAGACAGAGAGAGAGCGCGCCCGAGAGGGAGAGGAAGAGAGAGATGTGACGTCAACATATGTGCCAACAGTTTCCAACAGGTGTCGCTAAAGGCCAAGTTAATGCATTAATCCATCTCTGGAAAGCATATATGCATACAATATATGGGCTCCCCTAATAATTATGCTAATAATAATCATAAGTTGTTATTGCACACCTTCTGTTTATCATATAAACTTGGCTCCCCTTTTGAACTATTACCATGTTTGACTGCTGTATGATACATTTTAGTGAAATTGTTGAGCTGAACAGCCAATGATTTATGAAGTAAAACCATTAAACCGATCAATACCAATCATAGTCAATAGCATACCACTACATAATTCAGCACCGGCAATTCATATCGTGCCAGTGGTAAAAATTGCTATATGGAGCACAGTCATACACGGGGTGTTGTGTCGGCAATGTGAATGGTTGGTGTGCTTGCAGAGTGACCCTCTTAGTAGCAAATTACAATTTTGTGATTTGTGTTACATGTCAGCACCCCGCCAAGACAATTGCAACATTTGGCTGCTGGCATGAGACTTGGTGAGCCAATTAATTCACTTGGCAAAGCATCAGCTGTCCACCAAGTATTATGCAACAAATAATATCTAAACATTACAACTAACTAGAAGTGGTACAAAAAAAATAGTAGTTTTAGTGCTAGCAGTATGTGTGTCTCTCGGGCGATCATTTTTTTTCATTCATGTTTTGAATTCATTTTTTAAACTGAAAGTTACTCAGTACTTTTGCTACTTAAGTAACTTTTTTGTGGAATACTTTTTTACTTTTACTTGAGTAACTATTTGGATGACTACTTTTTACTCCTACTTTAGTAATATTTTGCTGAGGTAACAATACTTTTACTTGAGTAATTATTATGGCTACTCTGCCCATATCTGGGGGTTAGTCAGCAGAGTGCTGGTGTGGGACATTCTGGCAAGCGTGATCTCATAATGGCGGCCAGGCAGCGAAGATCTGTCGGTCGGTTTGATGGTAGCTAGTAGTTGAGAAGCACCTCTCCAACACTTTTGGGTGTTGATTCAGACAGGCGTCGGCCCGTGCAGTTACTCTGGTGAACCAAAACAGCCCAGCGGACGCAGGCACAGAACTGGGCTTGGTCTCAGTTTCTTGATCTCTCTCTGGGTCTAGCCGGGAAGCTTGTCGCTTTTGCTGGAATCAATGAATCAAATCATAGTGAAATGCTTGGCTATGGGCAGGAGCCTAGTGTAAAAATATTGAGATAGTTGATGTATATTTCGTCCATACAATGAGGTTGTATTTTTCAGTGATTGGGGAGAAAAAAAGTATTGTCAAAGTACATTTCCTCTGAGTAGTCGATCCGCTTCTCATGACTATCAAGTGAGGGTATAATCAAGGATGCTTCTGCATTCAATGCATAATCACCATGGTTACACAGATTCTCCTGGTGCTCAGACGACCTTGTGTCAGGGGCAAGGTCGTCGTTGCTACTTGAAGGCAACTTAGGTATGCAAATGTATGTAAAAGGTTCTGTCGAAAGGTCTGCAAAGCCCAAAGCAGTGCCCCAATTAACTAGCTGAAATGCTGTCCATGTAGTGCGGCGTGGGGGCGCCACAAGCTGTCCGTTGGTGGTAGAGATGTAAGTACATTAGCTCTCTACCCAAGAGTGTTCAGTAACGTCTAATACACTTATTACCTGCGCCGGGATGGAGCCACGAAGCAGGTTACGTTTTTAGCCGCGGTGGTTTGTCCCATCGATAACTGAAAAAGTTGTGCACGGATCTGGATGAAATGAGTTGTTGGAAATGACAAAAGAAAGGAGTGATTACATTTTGGTGTATTTCTGTAGCCTATAAGTAACATGATCATACTTAATCACCAACTTACTGATAGATCACTGTGCGGTCACGTGACTAGACTTCCGGGTCCAGGGGATGCTGGGAAATGTAGTTGGCATGTTCGCCGGTGGTGTCGGTAGCAATCGTGCTACTCTACGAGCACTTGCATTGATAATGGGTTGCCGCACATACTGCTAGCACTAACAGTACTATGTTTTTGTACCACTACGGCGCAGGTTTGCGATCTCTGAGTGCTTCTATTTAAATATGTTATGTATTTGTTGTATGTTTGTTATCATACCATGTTGATCATGGACTGGAGCAGGTAAACTAGCTTTACATGCTTTTTTGGTGTTGGGGAAACAGCAGAGCCTGGGGGAAACCCACAGGGACAGGGAGAGCAGGGCTTGAAAACGAAATTATTTTTAAAAATTCCGTTCCGAACGGTTCAGGCAGGCCTTTGTTTAAAGTTTTAGTTCTCAAAACCATTCCGCCACCAAAATGAACCGGTTTGGAAAACAAAAATTTGGTTTGTTCTTCAAATTCTTTATATTCTTCAATGTTAAGTTTTAACAGTCTTCTAAAATCATCTCAAATTTGTTCTTTCCCTCACCAGGCTAGCCGACCACCTATCACTCGACCCAGTGTGAGCCCTCCAACCTGCCTGGAATTCACGCCCCCCCAACCCTCACTGCCCCAATCCTCCCGCTGCAACTCCCTGACCGTCCCCTTCCTCCACCGGGGAGTGGAGGCAAGGCGCCCGGCGCGTCCGGCCATGGACGTGCCCAGAATCGCCGAGGGTCTCTTCAGCAGCACGCTGACGTCCTCTGGCGGCATGGGTGGCGTTGGGGCCGGAGCTGGCGGGCTTCACCACGGCGGTGCAACTCACCACGGTAGCATGACGATGGAACAGAAGGCAGCCTTCGTCTTTGTGTTGTTACTCTTCATCTTCCTGGCGCTTCTCATCGTGCGCTGCTTCCGGATCCTTCTAGACCCGTATCGCAGCATGCCCTCGTCCAACTGGACCGACCACACCGAGAAGGACACCTTCGACTACCGCATCGTCTGAACCTAAATTGTTACGTCACGTCTCTGTTGTTAGTGCTTTCCAACTAGATTGTGTCCTCTGCATTCATACCATCACTAGCAGTGTTAGCTAGGAGCTCCGTCAGGCCGACAGAACTGCTATGAGTGCCTTGGTGAAGGACACTGGGGGTTGAAGATTCTGCAGGTAAACCCTAACGCCCCCTCCCCCAACGCCCCACAAATGGCCACCAACACAATCTTTTAAGAACATTTGTTGGATGTCACCCTGACTAGAAACCCGACCCGACATCTACAATTAGCAACCCAATGAGGCTTACTGCCCGTAACTTGCTTTACACGCAGACAAACACACAATTGAAGACATCATAATTTATAAGTGGCAATCTATGTCTTGGCATCCTTGTGCACACATCATTTGGCCGTACGGTCCTGTGCAGCATTGCGAGTGCTCTCAAGAATGCCGTCTGCACACACGGACTCGCGCGCAGCGAGCCTCCGCGCTCGTCCGACACGGTGGAGGTGTGCAAATCGGCATGAGAAGCACACGTGGCCAAAGACAGCGATGCACATTACGCGGTCCACACATACACGCACGCGCACAGTGTCTGCATCACAGATGGTGGAAGGCGTTCGGCCGTACGTCTTCCAAACACAGGGGTTGCTTGGTTGGAGTGATTGGTGCTGTTGCTGTTTGAAGCAAAATTATCGCCGGCTGAACATGAGTATTTCAACATTGGTGGTTGGACCAGGGTCCGTGCGTCTTGCCTCCAATTGGACAGCGTTCTACCAGAAATTATATCTTCAACACAACAGCACCGTGATTTCAGCGCTTTCACTGCCAAAGGCAAAATTATCATTCATTGCTACTGAATATGGCTGGTGAAATGATTGTGAACCTACCCGTTTTCATCTGATTGCTGAAGGTTGTTGCCAGAACCAACGCATCGCACAACGCTAGATGCTTGCATTGGGTCTGGGAATATTGAGCTCGCTATCAGCGCGGACGTGGGGGGAGTTTGTACAGGCTACGCAAGAAGTGGGCGGAGTTTGGTTGTCACACCTCCACACCGCTTGTCCCACCTACTGCGCTGTGACTGGATAACACGATTTGATTGTCCCTTTTTTTAACGTTTTCCAACCCTGGTTTTAGCAGACCCAATGCAAGCGTCTAGCTGTATGTGCGATGCGTGGACGATGCGTTGGTTCAGATTCGCCAGGCTAGAAGATAGTAGCTATGGATTCAAATCAAAAACTACCTTCAGATCCAGATGGACGACAAATCACTGAATGAATGTTAGTTTCAGCCCTAAGAAAGCTTTTGATTCATTCTTTTTTTTGTGTTTTGGTGAGGGGCGATCTAGGGAGGTGATTATGGAAATATTTTCAAACTTCTTCCAACTATCTGAACTAGTCGTGGACCGACTGATCGCGTGAACTAGTTGGACAGCGACTCAGCTATCTGTTATTAGCATTGGATGCTAATAACTCCAGGGCGCGATGTATCCTTTAGAAAAGAATCTTTTATACTCAACCACGATCGCGATCATATCGTATATCGCGTTATTTTGGGCCACGAGGATCGTGCCATGAGATTCTAGGATCGTCGCAGCCCTACACAGATGTGACTGTTGGGTAATGTGGAGAAACAGCCAGTCTCCTCCCACTGCTCACTCAATGACTCCAACAACAACAATGCTGAAACCGTGGCCTGCTTCGGTTGACAGATTTCAACACAAGATGTTTTTTATAACGAAAGAGTGAACCTGTGTGGTTTACAGTTGCCATAGATTGTTACATGCAACTCATGAACACACACATACGCACAGACTAGGGGTTGAGCAAATACTAGAGACGTATTTCTGCAGGGTTTATACAGAAAGTGGGTGAGGTGATGTTAATAGCGATGTGCGATGCGTGGACGATTTATTGGTTCTGGCTCGCCAGGCTAAGTTTGAGCATGCAGTTTAGAACGCCCGCCGTCATGGCTGGTTGGTTGGTATGAATGAGCCTTAACAAGTAACCACGCCTACCTTGCTGTCCTAGGTCTGCCCCTACTAGAATGAATACTGCAGCACACTTTTCCCAGACTGCCAAGAATTACAATGTATCACTTTTCAAAAATTATGCCCTCACGTGATTTAGATGAATGTGTGCATTTGCTTCTGTTACTTGAGCAAGAAAATACATTTTAAAATAGGCAAAATAGCAATGCTTTTATTTAGGTCAAGAAAACATTTCTGACCTTCAGTCACTGGTGTTTTGTTCAGGGCTTTGAACCGGTTCAAGGAACGAAAACCAGAAACTTTTTGTATTCTCCAGGGAACAGAAACAAAACTGGAAACTTTATTATAGTTTATGTTCTGCAACAGGAAGACTTATTTGGAAATAATAGTAACCGGTTAATACTGGTTTTATTTTGTTCCTCAAAGTTTTTGTTGAAACACTGCCATGCACTTTCCATTGCCAGCCCCCTGCGCCATCGCAACGGAGAGTGCCGGCACGAGTTCCGCCAGTCTCTGGCGCCGTGAGCGCGATGAGCGTTGACTTAATTTGAAACACCGCCTGGCACAACTTGTGCCAAGCTGACAGGAACTAAATTAACCATTCTGGGAACAATATTTTTTTGTTCTAACCCGTTTGGGAACATCAATTTATTGGTGGAACTCATAAGCGGGAACGTTATAATTCTGTTTCTGTTCGGAACGAGCTGATAGGGAAAAAATATCGGTTCAAAGCCCTGGTTTTGCTAACTACCTATATCTAAGCCTCCCCCACTTCAACATCTGGCTGCCGAGCGTAAAACTTTTACTTCAATACCTCCGTCTTTGAAACAATCTCCAATCCCACAATGAAAGAAGATTAAAAAAAAGGTGCATTCACCTGAAATTAACTTACCAATATTTGTTCATTTCAGATTAACAGTTTATGTGCAGTCAAACTATTACATATTCAATCTGAAAGTTTTGCTAGGATAGATCTTGGTCGGAATGACCTCTTTCTCTTCCCAACACATGTTCCAAATGTGTCAAAATCTATTGAACGATTACATTTGTCAGATATGGACATTATCCTGGTCAGGACTGGACAGACGGATAAATAAATAATCTCAAAAGATCACATAAATTCTTAACTAAAGTCATCATACCATCTGTGGCATCTCTATATTGAAATTCAAAATCGACGACTTTGTTCGTTGTGGGGGCACTTTAAAATAACACACAGTGGATAACAAATGATAATGATAACTAATGATAAGATGAATGTGTCTTCGATAAGTTGCCACCGTCAAAAACTAAATCATTTTGGAATGTTTACACCGGCCAAATCCTCACAACTTCTGATCTCACCTAGACAATCAAAGATTTGGAGAGATGGAACGGAGCGGCACACAGATACACACGTGAAAAATATTTTTTGTTTTTTAAGAAAAAGCTAGAAAAACGAGGGCAGTTCATAGAACACAGCATTTAATATAGATTCCATCATCCCCCAGTTTATTACTACACACACACTCCATGCTGGTCATGGAATAGCTGAACACGCTCGATCAGGGATGGGCAACTGGCGGCCCCCAGGCCGCACACGGCTGGTGCCCACAACTTGTGCGGCCCGCGAATAGATTAATATTAATAAATCAATGATTAAAAAAACAAACTTGTAATGTTCTTGACCGATGAGGGCGGTCCATCCGCAAATTAGCGGGCACTAGCGCTTTACGCATCAAATTAATAACTGAAGTCATTGTTGGTTTCTCAATACTGAGATGGGGGCCAACTGCTCATCATAGAGATGAATGGCCCATGGGCACAGGACAAAACCGCAGTTATGAGAAACAGCCAATATGCAGAGACTCGCTCACCAGTCCCAATTATTTGAAGTGCGTGGTCATGTAGCCCTCCAGTGATAGTGCTGAAAAAAATGTGGGCCCTCTTTACCATAGAAGTTGCCCATCCCTGCACTAGGAAATAACTCGCCCAAAGTTGTTGATACGAACAAGGCAGCAGTGTGTCTTCCCACTAACTCGTCTTAAAAGACATTGCAAAATATTTGAGCCTGATCGACTGTTGAACATACGCCGGAGTCATGAGCACACCTAGATGCACGTCTACTTGAAAAGAAAACATTTGTACTTCAACAACTAACAAGATAAAGACAATATATTCTAAACAACAAAAACTGTGTGTATAGTCTGATCTAAAGACAAACTTTGGTCACATATAAAAACCTCAGAAGAGCATCTTTCAACCAGAGTGCGAGGCCTTAGTCTTGTCAATGCCACGACACCCCTGTATTCAAATCACAGCAACACGCGGAAGTCATGATTCATTTCGCCCACCCTTTCAGCCGTTTTCATTTCATGCCAATTCATGCCTGCATGACAGGTCTCGACTCTCACCTTATACAGCAGTGATTGATTCAAGTGTCACTCGACTTGAAGAGGGGCTCAGGAGATGATGTATTGCCTTACACGTCCTCCAGTGCATGGAGCTCTTCAGAGAAAGAGCAGCCAACGGGGCTCTCCCCTTGCAATTTGAAACATCAACGAAACCCGCCAATATGAGCCAATCTTCTCAAGTCCCTTTCATTTTCCCTGCAACCAGGTTAACCCGAAATGAGCGCTACGTAAGCATCGCGAGTCATGAATAGCACCGCCTTGGCTCATGAATATGAAAAGATTCAAAAGCATTGAAAGGAATCAAGCCGTGGCATTTGTCTGGGTAGCAAATCGCAACATTAATGATACAGGCGTATCCTGAAAGCAGCCTGAAGGGGTGGCAATTTCTGGCAATCATAATAGGTGTGATCACACTAGATGAATGGCAACACCATCCGTTTTTTTTTTTTTCATCCGTTTTAATGTCTATTAGACTTTTAGTTTTGAATTAGCTTTTATGTCTTCAAGTGTTCTCTATTTTTGTTTGTAAATGTTCAATTTCCGTGAGCAATCATGTTTCCCAAATAATCGTTTTATTTATTTATTTATTTATTTTATGTTATAACTTCTATTGTTTTTTTGTTGTTGTTGTTGTTTTTTAGTTGTATTGTCTTGGTACTGAGTCAACTGGAGAATTATATACATAGCACATATTCTGTCTAAGTGAATTATCTTTTTTTTGTTTTTTTTGTGCACATTGTCACTGTTTTCAAAGGCAACTCATATTATACATTCTAAGGTGTTCTCATTGAATATTCTAATGATATTCATTCCCTGGGGAGTTTTCATTGTACATTTGGCTGCCCATCTGACCAGGCCCAGAAACAGCGATGGCACATACTACATAAATAAGCCAGATAGGTACTAGAGGCTCCATAGGATATAACATGACACTTTGAGATGTTGTTAAAAGGAAAGCACCAACGAAAATCTCCCCCTGATCTTAGACGAATCAAAGCATACCTATCCACAGGTGATGCTAGGCCCTGTTGTGCCCCAGGTTTAACCCCTATGTTCAGAAAAGGTCGTTTTAGACACAGTAAGGCTATGGGTAAACCCCTAATCTTAGTCCCTACCCTAATGCCTTCCCTAACTACTACCCCAGCCCCAACCACTAAATGATCCATAGCTTTTCTGAACATAGGGCTTTCGGAACATAGGGCTGACCCCGGGCCCCAAGTGGAGTCTGTTGGGGCCCCAAGCATCGCTCAAGTAAAACCCCTAACAATGTTAATAATGTTAATAATTGAATTTAGAACAAATTGTGAACAGTTATTTTTTTCCAATTTCACAAGAAATAGAGTGGAAGGTAATTGTCAATTCAGTTTTTGAATTTTGGGTCAGACGTTCTCAACCTTTTTAAACAAATGTCCCCTTGACCTCATTATAAGTCTACCACCGACCCCATGATGGTGACAAGATGTGCTTGCCTCTGAGCACTTACTCTGCCCATAGCGGTACTTTGTTAGCATAGCTTAGCCAAACATGGGGTGAATTTAAAAGCAAATAATTACTTCTACATTTTTCTTATTCAATTCCAGTATGTGGGTTGCTACTCAACCATAATTTTGGTTACACAAAATCAAATGACGAAGTGAATTTATATCTTATATCTTCACCCCGATTTAGGCATGTGTGAATAAGCTATCCTAGCAAAGTACCCCAGCGCGTGAGTGCATGCATACAGACAGGCAGAGTGGTATGTAATTGACTCGGCTAAGGTGTTGAGGTGTTGCTGAGGTGTTTACTGCTACACATTTTTTTTCCAGTATGTGTTTTTTTTCCCCTGTCAGTGCGTCCCACAATTTTTTCTGGGTTTCCTGTCGAGCCTAATTTGTTCTTCTGTGTCATCTTTGCTTTGAAAACCTCCGATCTTTAACCCTGAGGCACCGTTGCACACCTGAGGTTTCCTCGGCGTTATCCGCTGATAGCTGCTCATTTCGTATCTGATTTCTGCTATTTCTAATACCATTTTTCTTTCATTTACTTGGTCTGCCCGATTGCCATGTTCATATTGCGTCGTCCCCTGAAGACACATCAATATGGCACAATTGAATTCTCCTGCGCCTGGCACGTCAGAACGGATGTGTAGTTTGTTCAGCTAACAACCTATGAGTTTGCGCGTTGTGATGCGTCTATGCATTGACTTTTACATCAAATAAAAGCCAGTTATTATTAGACAAGCCGGTAACGCAATGTCAATGTAGCGTAATTTGGCTGCATTGCCTGTTTGAGAATTGAAATTATTAATGCAGGGGGGCAGCCACGTGGTTAGGAAACAGCCAATTGCTATATTCTTGTTGAAACAATGCCAGGTGCCACGGACGGAAAGTAATGCTCATTTTTTATAGGATCGTCACCGTGGGCGGGACTTGCACATCACTTCTGCTCGTGATTACATTTTTACAGACAATTAAGCCACTTCTCCACAGGCTTTCTGAAGGCCAGCACAGCGAAGATCACATGCACATCCACCCACTTAGATGTGGGTCTGGAATGTGGCCCTCTAAGGCCACGTTTGCTGGTGGTGGGACGTGTAAACTTAAGTGAGATGCACCAAACTGTGACCTTGAGTTTTTTTTGTAGTGGAGAAGTGGCTTTAAGTCCCGCCCCTAAGCCTTGATGCCAATTATCCCAGATCAAAATACAATGTGACGCCTGCCGCGTATGACGCCCAGCTTGGCTGGGAGGGCTGAACCATGTGTTGACACAGAAGATATCAATCAGGTTTTAACATCTTGAGGACAACCAAATGAGGTGTTACGATGAGTGTGAAAAAAAGAATTCCAGCTGTTTACTGTGCTGTACCGTGTGCCTATGAAGAAGAAGAAACCGATCAAGGAAAAAACTAGCTCAGCGTTCTCTTTAGGACAACTTGAGAGAACTTGGGGTCCATTGGTTTTGTCTTCAGTGCAGTCCAGTGCCGTGTCCGTTTGATATAAACCCGAATCTCCAGCGAATCACTGCCTGCACTCGACGTATTGGTGGCTGGTATGTCAGTTCTGCACAGAATGTGTGAGTGTGTACATTTCTTGTTGTGTGGATATTTCCTCTTGTGTGTTTGTGTCTGTGTGTGTGTGTGTGCGCGCGCAGCACAAGCGCCAGAGGTGGGGAAATTTGAATGTTTCAGGGGATTCCAATGACTTTTTTTTCTTGATTATTGATTCACCACGATGCATTCATTTTTTTCTTTTTTTTGGTGGCCAAGGATCAATAGCGACGCATGGTAATCACCATTTACCATTCATGGATACCATAGACGCATGAATCTGTAAATATTTGACAACACAAATGGTAACATTTGATTCATATGCGATCGGTCACATTTTCTAACTGCGAAGTTATTTGAATCACCATCTAAAACTAGAAGATTTTACAGAGGCATAAAATTGTACCCATTCATATTCAGTCACACAAGCCAATGTCGAATGCGACTTGGCACCATTTATTTTGGCTGTGTGCAGCAAAATGAAAAATACAAAATTGTATAAAAGGATGTCATGAATATGGTTATCGTTAAATGCATTGTTAAATTAGAACTGTTAAGCATTATGAAATTATTGGGGTTTTTGTTCTAAACAGACCCTTGGCCGATTAAATAAGGAAGAATATTTAAATTTAAAATGACAAATCTATGAAAACAACCTATGCTCAAGTGGTTTGCACCTTTTCCGATGTGCAATGTCAGATAATTGCGGTGGTATCATCAAGTATAAAGTAAAAATAAGTTAATGGCTATTGGCACACAATTTGATGCTGTTTGACATTTGACGCAATATTAATTTCAATGATTTGTCTTTGTGCCCGAAACAATAATTTATTTGTACATAATCATACGAAAAAACGAAAATTGTGATTAATTTTCTTGCAAATAATCGGATTAACAAAATCTAGAATTGTAATATCCTGAGCCTACACGTCATTATTCATCATTACGCGCATTGTGGTGCATCTAATAATGGACCCCACCCGTACCAAGTGCGTGGGTATGCATATGCACACACAGAGTTGACAGACTTGGGAGGGGTTTGCTTCTTAGAAAAAAAAACTCTGAAACATGAAAAAAAAAAAATTATTTAATAACACATTTTAAGTAATCTAAATGTAATCCCCTATTAACTCTTTTGAGTGCCAAGGGCTTCTATTGAAGTCTTACAGAAATCCATAAGCTTATAGACAAGAAACACCAAAGGATATTTATAAAATAGAATATGATCTAAATATATATAAAAAAAAAAAAGAGTATTTGGTTATTTAACTATTGTTGGCACTTTAAAGGGTTTCATTACTTTTGGATTACTTTAAGTGTAAATCAAATAATTTCACCAAATAATTTAATGTGTTTCGGTTTGTTTCTAATTCATTAATTTCAGTTACAGGCTGTTGTATGTGTTGGAACAGCTCCAGTTCATAGCAAATAATGTGTTTTAGAATTATTCGATTTCATTATTTCTTTTTCTGTAAAATAATCCAAATCTAAACCCCTTCCCAACACTGGATGTGGTTGTTTGCAACGAAGGATAAACACGATGAACAATTTTGCCACGATGTCAGCATTTACGTTCTACAACTTGGATCCCTTTACAAGAAGATCAAATGAAAAAAAAAATGAAAAAAGCAGAACAAACAATGACTAGTGTTTGAGTTGAAAGTCCTTTTTTCTCATTGGGGCAACTTTTTTCAACTGTGCGCCTTATAGTGTAGACTGTTTACAGTGTTTTGTCTGACTTTGAAACCTGGTACTAGTCACCCACAAATGGGTGGGTGGGTGTCTTGTTAAAAAAGAAAATGAAAAAAAAACAACAAAAAAACATAAAAACCAGTAGAGTGTTTAACGTTCCCTTGGCCTGTTTACTATTGTGTTTAGAGTGCTGCAGTTTTATGGGTATATAGATTGTTCATGGCTGCTCGTTGCATCAATAATTTCTGTCATTTTGCAATTGCACCAATTTTTATCGATTATCCTCACCTCAAGTTTCTACCGAGGCTTGGAATGCTGATATTTTTGCATTAAAAAGAGAACTTGAATCAAACAATTTACTATGCTACAAACTGCATCTGTTAACCTCCTAATATAGCCCAAAGCTGCCCTGAATTACCTGATTTAAAACATTTTGAACTTATTTTGTGTTACAATTATTCATTATATTTTATTTTTTGGTGTAGCACTTTCCATGCAGAGCAACACAAAGTTATACAGAAACAGAACAACAAACAGAACAACGTTACCCACAGCCTCCCAACCCAAACAAACTGGCACACAACCAAGCACACACACAGACAGAGACACACACGCAAACAAATACAGTAGACTGATGTATCAATGACGGTAACATCCTAGTTATAAGCCAGATCAAAGAGATGTGCCTTGAGCTTCTTCTTAAAAAAACATCCACAGCCTCCACGGCTCTGAGGGCCTCCGGAAGGCCATTCCATAGTCGAGGGCCATAGAAGCTAAATGCGGCCTCTCCTTGCGATTTGGAATCAACTTATGGAACTACTAAGAGCCCTGTGCCGCTTTAGAATCCCTCCCCCCTACACAAAAATAAGCCGTTCCCAAACCTGTCGCTACTCCTGTGGCGTGTGCACAAGGAATTGCTATTTAACGAAGCTGCGAGGGAGCCGAGACAGCGCTTTCATTATGTTACTGGCAGCACAGCTGTCACTGTGTGAGGGTGATTGTGTGACTCTCTCATAAATGACATCACACCACCGCCGCCGTCGTCTTTGCTCTCGGTTCGGGCAGAGTGCGACTGTTACTGGGTGAAACATAAAGGAGGAATCAAACAATCAATGAATATTTATTTTAAACAAAAGAAACTTGATGTCTAGGGGGACTGGAGCAGCATGTGATGACGGGGCTGCAAATATCCTTTTCGTAGGACGCCATCGCATATGATGCATCTGCGCATGCGCACAGCTAGTGCAAATCCCCAAAACCGCTTATTTTGTTAGGGTTACGTTTAAGATTAGGGCTAGGGGTTAAGGTTAGGTTTAGGGCTTAAAGTTAGGGTTAGGAGTTGGGGTTAGGGATTAAGGTTAAGGGTTAAGGTTAGAGGTTAAGGTGGTTGAGGTTATGGTTATTATGGTTATGGTATTTATTTAGTAAATAGCATTGTTCTGACAAACTAGTAACAATATATTCTATAGCTAAGCAATGAAGAAGTGCAGTTGCCTTACAAAAAATATAATTCAGCAGCTCCTCCCCACACAGGGCACAGGTGCAGCCACTGCGCAGAGGGAGTCACAGGCTGTGTCCGAAATCGCTCCCTTTCCCCTACTCCCTACCCCCATATAGTGCACTCACTTATAGTGCACGCAACAGCCGAGATTTCGGACACGAGAGTCGGCGCTGTCAAAATTATTATAAAATCGAATTATAAAAAATAGAATTATAAAATTCATACAATTCATATACAATCATCAGAAGAAATCAGTACTTACATTTATAACTATTTGCTGCAGTCGGTCACTATTTACTCCCGCTGTGCCATTTTTTAAAAAGTTTAGGTCATTTTTAAAATGTCTCGCAATTCATTGTGGGTTATATTGCTTCGTCTAGGGTACATCCAATGCTTACTACTTTTTGCGGTGCATTGTGGGATACTTTCAGTGCACTAAGTAGGGAGAATTCGGACACCCCTGCAAAATGGCTTGTGCCCCTTATAGTGCACTATATGGGGGATGGGGAGCGATTTCGGACACAGCCACACAAAGGAAGAGCAAACTAAATAGAGAAATACTAACTAAATTAAACAGGGTGGTAACAGCGACTGACAGACATAAGCACAATAGTAACGGGCCTTTAGTGTTCCGTCCAGTGGTGCGGGAGGGACTAAGTGAAATTGTTAAGAACTTTTTATTTTCAGTGTGTGATGTTGTCATACTCTGCTGTGGCCTTTGCCCATTGACACCCCAGCCACACCCCTGTCCCTTTTTACACAAAAATGTGAATTTCTTGTTTCTGGGCATGATTTGTTTTTCTTTTCCGGTTGCATTTTTCTTCTCTGTGCATGCTCCGTGGGTTCTTCGGACCCCGAAGTTGTAGCCGTTGGCCGTGAAACGCGGCTGTTTTTGTTCGTGTTTGAGCCCTTTTTGCCTTTTTGTATTAAAAATTGAATTGGTCACACAGAAACATTTTGTGATCTTTATTTTTGCCTGTGTACACATTAACATGAACTGAGGATGGCAATAAACATGATGCGGATGGTAATAAACATGATGCAACAGTTGTAAATTGGCATTGTGTGGTCTAACCTGGCTTTGCCATACGAACACACACATGCATGTTGGTTTAGCCTATCCACTATATGCGGACTGGGATGAGCGTTTTTACCTGCCCCGGGGCTGCGCTGTGGAAGGTTATGTTTTTGATCGCGTTGGTTTGTCCCCAGGATACCTGAAAAAGCTGTGCACGGATCTGGATGAAATTTTGTAGCGTTGTTGGAAATGACCAACAGAAGAAGTGATTACATTTTGGTGCATTTCTGTAGAATATAAGTAACATAATCATACTTAATCACCAACTTACCGATAAATCGCTGGGCACTTACTGCGGTCACGTGACCAGACTTCCGGGTTGCGGTGGACACTGGGAAACGTAGTTGGTTTGTGCTGAGCATGTTCGCCGGTGGCGTCAATCCCATATGTGCTACTCTACGAGCACTTGCATTGATAATGGGTTGCCACACATACTGCTAGCACCAAAAGTACTATTTTTTGTACCAATACTGCACAGGTTTGCAATCTCTGAGTGCTTCTACTTTTCAAATGAAATGTGTTAGTTGTCTAACTTCTGTTAGGAAGTCAGAAGAGGTGTCCATATAGACATTACAATTATTAACTGATACTGGACGAACTCAGGTTTTAACAATAGCTACATTTATACACCATGAGGTGTAAAAGTAGTACTTGTATACCCCATTCAATCAGGATAAGGTGCCTGTGACATTCTTGGTTTAAAGATACAAAAGGTTTGTTGTAAGTTATTTATTTCTTCACAGTACATTTGCAAGCTCCACTTAGAAATACACAAAGTGAATCAGCCAGTTTCCGACTATGCAGCAACTTCTGCTGCTAGGTGTGTGTGTGAGGTTGGGTAAACCAGAATCAATAGATCTAAAAATTGCTTCTGGAGTCCCCCAAGGGTCAGTATTGGCCCTGAAATGATTTATGCAATAGGTATTTGTGATACAAATATATATTATGGTCTGGGAAAATGTACAGGAATTATTGGACATTGCCTCCTCAGAATTGTGTGAGCTTAAGAGATGGTTTGACAGGAGTATAACATGACACCTGAATAAAACTACATTTATGAATTTTAGTTATAACAAAATACATCAAGAATACATTAAGACATTATTCCTAAATTGAAATATTTTTAAACGTATGGATAACTTAATTTAATCAGACACTAGCTTTGATAATGATTCGCTGATCTAAATTGATGGTTGAACTTTCTTGATCTCTCAGCACCTGAGCTACCTCAAGACCAAAGGAGGGACGAAGCTGATTCCAACCCAGTGAGCCAACCACACCTTGCGAGGGAAAGAATATGATATGAATATGAATATGAAGATTAGTGATAACAAGGAATGGAACCAACTAGATCAAGACATCAACAAGATACTAGAAGCCACTATGGCTGGGACAGCCGAGCAGAAAACACGCTCACAACATTAACCTACAACCTGGCAAGGGAGCGTTTTGGAGTAGAGGAGAAGAAAGTAGGAAGCAAGTCTGTACACCAGACTAGCAGAAGGGAGAGATAAATCAAGTGGATGAGGGGAGAAATCGCTTCACTCTCCAAGCAGTTCAAAAAAGCCCCAACAGAGGACAGAGAAGGCATCAAGGACCTGACAAGTCAAATCCGGGATCGTTTAAGCAGACTCAGGAGAGCAGAGGCCTTACGGAAGAAAAGGAGGGATAGAGAGAAGAAACGGTTCATCAAAGACCCTTTCCAATTCACCAGAGCACTTCTAGGTGAGGCTAGATCTGGAAAAATGACCAGCCCAAGAGAGGATGTGGAGGCATTCCTGAAGGAGACCCACAATGACAGCTTCAGGAATCAGAGCCTGGAAAGTAACCCGAACATCAGCAGCGTGGAAGCCCCAGAAAAGGAACTCAAGCGGTATACCCTATAAGGTATATAAAAAGTGCCCAACGCTTCTGCGGAGGATGTGGAAGTTGTTCCGGAGAATCTGGAGAAAGGGTACCATTCCATCATGCTGGAAGAGGGCAGAAGGAGGCTTAATACCAAAGGAAGAGAACTCCTCAACCATTGATCAATTCCGAACCATATCACTGCTAAGCGTGGAAAGCAAAGTCTTCTTCTCTGTATTGGCCAAGAGGATGACCTCTTACATGACGGAGAACAAATACATCAACATGGCCATCCAGAAAGGCGGTATTCCAGGCTTTTCTGGTTGTCTGGAGCACATTGGTGTCCTCACTCAGATGATCCGTGAGGCCAAGACCAGGAACGAGAACGTAACAGTAGTCTGGCAGGATCTGGCCAATGCCTATGGATCTATCCCTCACGCCCTAATCCATACAGCACTAGACCACTACCACATCTCTCAACACATCAAGGGAATGATCACCAGCTACTTCGGTGGAATCAAGATGCGATTCAAGGCAGCCCATTTTACAACGCAGAGCCTAGAAAAGGGCATTGTGACTGGCTGCACAATCTCCCCCATCCTTTTTGTCATGGGAATGAATTTGCTGATAACAGCTTCAGCAAAGGAGGCAAAGGGCCCAAAGATGGAGTCAGGCATCCAACAACCGCCAATAAGGGGATAGATGGATGAACTTACTCTGACAACCAGAACCCATGTGGAGGCGAGATGGGTACTAACGGCTCTGGACCAAATGACAACATGGGCCAGGCTGAAATTCAAGCCAAAGAAATCCCGAAGCATGGTGATCAGAAATGGTAAAGTAACAAACAAGTTTAGGCTGCATGTCCAAGAGGAAGTGATTCCATTGTTAGAGGACAACCCAATCAAGTGCCTTGGAAAGTGGTTTGACAGCTCACTGGCCGATCGGAACAACGTTGTCAACACAGAGAAGCAGATAGAGGAATGGTTGAAGAGAATCGAAAAGTCAGGACTTCCAGGGAAATTTAAAGCGTGGCTCTATCAACACGGGCTGTTGCCAAGACTCACATGGCTGCTAACTGTGTATGAAGCCCCGATGACAAGCGTGGAAGGAATGGAGAGAAAGACAACAAGTATCTCCGGAAATGGCTGGGGATCCCCCAAGCTCACTTCAGTAGGCCTGTACATACGATCAGGACAACTTCAACTTCCTCTGACATCCGTGGTAGAGGAGTTTAAAATTGCCAAGTGCAGGTCGTCATGACTTACAGAGACTCCCACGATGACCAAGTCAAGCACGCAGGGATCGTTACAAGATCTGGCCGCAAGTGGGAGCGAGTCAGCGGTTGCACAGGCTGAAAGCATGCTCAAGATACGTGATATCATTGGAGCACCATGCACAGGAAGACAGGGTCTTGGAACGTCCCATTTCCAAGAGTGGCGCAAGGCAGGGACCAGGGACAGAAGAGCAATGATTCAGAAGGAAGTTAGAAGTCTGGAGGAGAAGGGCGAAGGTCAAAGGCAGTGGCCTTAGCTTCCCAAGGAGCCTGGACCAAGTGGGATCTCCCCAACGAAGATTACGTGGGCAGACTATGGAGACTGGAGCCGTTTCGAATTCCTTTTTACTGCGATCAGTGTATGATACACTCCCGACCCCAGCCAATTTACACAGGTGGGGACTGACTGAGAGCCCACTGTGCAAGCTTTGCGGGGAGAAAGGAACCATGGCGCATATCCTGTCTGGGTGTAAAACTGCATTGGCCCAAGGACGATACAGATGGCGCCATGA
>OMKY01242064.1:2500-15921 GCA_900302395.1 Bregmaceros cantori | reverse complement strand
CATGCATACATACATACATATATACATACATACACACATATTAACACACATGTACACAAACCCACACACATACACATTCGCATACACTCATAGACACACTCAGATCCAGGATGAAGAGACTTTTCTTGTGTCAAAGCTCTGTGTCAGTAAACAGCAGCTGTGTCCTGATGATACATCACCGGACACACACACGCACACACAGACACACACGCACACAGACACACAGACACACACAGACACACACGGACACGGAGATAGACACGCACAGACACACACGCACAAAGACACACACGCACACACAGACACACACGCACACACGCACACACAGACACACACACAGACACACACAGACACACACGGACACGGAGATAGACACGCACAGACACACACGCACACAGACGCACAGACCAGTGGTGTAGCCAGAATTGTAAAACAGTGTGGGCCATTAGTGAAAGAGTGTGGACCTATTTTTGAGGGGAGGTTTGGGGGTCCTCCCCTCAGAAAATTTGAGTTTCGTAGATGCTATTTCATGCATTATAATGCATTTTAATCAACCAAGGCACTGAAAAGACGGACGCCTGGCCATCCTACTTTAAAACTCCTACATAGGCATTAGGTCTTTATGTAGGTTAGGTTAATAGAGGGAACAAAAAATATTATTAAAAAAAAACAGGAGAATGAAAATTATTCAGAAGAGAACAAATATGGGCCAGTTTCTTAAATAGGCTTACACTGGAGTGGAATACACCTTAAATGTGTTTAATTAGGTCTAATATAACACAACTCTAGTATTATTATTATTATTATGACAGCTAATATTACAATGTATTCTTCTTCTTCTTATTATTATAATAGTTATTATTTTATTCTGCCTATTATTGTTATTAATTATTATTATTATTACTCCAATATGCAGTTGTAGAAATGCCCAATAACAGCATTTAATTTCAGACTATGAAATGAATGACATCAATATGGCCAATATTATACTTTATTAATTTCTTGTTTTATTTCTGAACTTGAACGTCTTTATTTATTTAGATCTTGAACTTGAACTGGATTCAATCTGCGCTGTGGTGCGTGAGTAAACAAGGAAGATGAACGTGGACAGGATCCGTCCGATTTAACGGTTTTGACATTTTCTAGTTTTCCCTTCCATTCAATTAGCTAGCCGCTAGCTTAATTGAAAGGCGCCCCACTCCCGACTCGCCTACTTTGTATAGGCGCATAACACACAGTCGCCGTTGCGCTAGTGTCACGTGATATTGCAAGCAAACAGTGTTAACAGCCGCTATTTAAAAGGTTCCCCCGATGGCCTTAATCCTATCCAAGATGGCTACCGCGACACCCGCTTTTTTTTTATATCTACGCGTGAAACACAGCCACCGTCGCTATAGTGTGATGCGCTAGCTTCTATATTGCATGTAAACACAGCGATCGAAAAGAGAGACCTGGATGACGAATGGCAAAAAACACTGGCCGCATGCGACGAGTATTGTTTTCTGACGTTTGTTGGTGGATTCCTATTGCTTGGGTTTTTTTTTTTTTAATTTGTGTTTTTTTTTCCAAGCTTTATTTATTAGGGTTAGCGGAAACGGGTGAAGATGGGGGGTAGACATGTGGGAAATACGCCGATGGCGAGATTCGAACCACCGACTCACCGCGCCATTGAGGCATATGTGTGCTTTCCAGTGCACTGCCTTACCGACTGAGCTACTGGGCTGCACCTATTGCTTGGGGTTTTGAAATGCTGGATTTGCACGACAGTAGTTGAGCGTCCCGGTTCACCCCGGGACATGGCACGGGGTGAACTACGGCAACACAGATTGCAGAACTACACAGAAGCGGTAAGTCTCTGAGTCCGACACAAACTATTTACTTCTGTAAATACTTGTAATATTTAATGCTAAATTGAGAGTGTTTGATATGTTGAGTGACATTAACTGTGATATTATGGTTAGTTGCTCATTCGTAGCCTGTAAATGAAAGGGAAAACTCTGTCAGCTCAGCTGTCAATCATTTTGACAGTTGATAGCCCTACTACATTAGCGCTCCCAGCTGTCAATCATAGTGGCACCGGCCCATCGCGGCCCTAATGTGGCTACGCCACTGGCACAGACACACACAGACGCACACACACACAGGAGATTGGTTTAGACAGTCGTCGGCCCGTTGCAACACCCTGGGGTATCAGCGGACGCAGGGATTGAGACAAGGATGCCTTTGCATTCAGAAAGACGGGTCTCTTGAGAGACACTGGGCCACTGCATTCAGCGAGGCTGTTCTCGTAATCCTTCTCTGGCTCTTGTTAATCCACACTCTCTCTCTCTAATGATGTGTGTAACCTGCGTCCTATCTGTTGTAAGCTTGCAAGCTCACCTCCCAGAATATAACTCATTCAAACATTCAAACATTGTAAAACTAGCATTGAAAAAGTGCATTTTATATACAAATGTATTTTCTTACTTGTATTTTATACTTTCAAAAACTTTGTAGTCTTACTCGAGTTGTTTTTTATATATTTTATTCTTACGCAAGTAAAAAATGTGGATACTTTCTACTTTCTTGCCATCTCTGCTCAAGTGAAAAATCTGGGTAGCCAGCTCTGGCTACTATTTAACCTACTGAATATAATCTGGAACTGCCGAATGAACGTAATTCCACTTTTGGGATCAGTAAAGCAGTGTGATTGTGACCTAATAATGCTGTGTTGTGCAGTGCTGGTGCGTCTGAAGAAAGAGAACGGTCGCTGTGCCCGGAGAGGCCGCTTCGTCCAGCCCATCTGTCTGCCGGACCACAACACCACCTTCCCTGACTGCACCTTCTGCTCCGTGTCCGGCTGGGGACACCAGCACAACCGTCAGTCAAAGTTTTGGTGTCTGGTAGAGCTCAAAGCCATTCATCTAGGATAATCGCTTATCAAATTCATCACAGCGTAATGGTTTTGTGTGCACCGCTGCCTCGTCCGCCGCGTTCGATCCTTCATGTTAACGCGGCGTGATAATGCTCTAGGCCAGGGCTATTCAACTACTTTGCTCAGAGCGCCACATTGTCAGAAACCCAGGGGCCGGAGCAGATGCCGGAACCCCCCCCCCTCCCCTTGAGTTGTACAACTTGACATGACGCACAACCACATTTTCATAACTTGTATTTAAAATAGCACACTCATTGCAACAACGACAACACACAAATAGTGGTAAACAACAGCGGCTCACTTAAACTACAACATATTAATAGTGCATCTGTTGAGGTAAAGAACAGAAGCTCAGTTAGCCTCAACTCTCAACAGCAAATTTCCAGAGCCTCTGGTGAGGTAAAGAACAGCATCTCAGATAGATAAAACATGTTTGACTGTTTTTTTTCTTCCATGGGCAATCCGGCCCCCGGGCCGTAATTTGAATAGCCCTGCTCTAGGGTAGGTTCATGAACTGATTAGATTAGATCCATCTTGTAGATAGATGAATTCAAGATGGCCAAATTTTTGTTTGCTCCATAATGTCTAGTTGGATTTGTCCCAGAAATTCCTTTAGCTTTATTGTTTGATTTTAAGATAAAGCCATTTAAAGCATAACATATTTGAAGATTACTGACTTTGTGAGATAGGACAGAACATTTTGCATGCCAACAGCACGCTATAAGAAGTAGATTAACTGAGATATGTCAAGATTCAATATTATTTTTATTCGTCCCAAGGTCAATTTGGACAGGAACAGCACCTTCCAACTCTTAGACACTGGCAAAAACGCCCTGTACCATGCCCCGGTGAATGCGGTGATGCCACAATTCCTACAGAAAGCCTCGCTTTACAATATTTCTGGTTACTGATGCTTCCATTGCGTTTCGGGATATCCCTTCTTTGCAGTCGGCAACAACTGCACACTAAGTTTCTCAATCTCTGTTCCTCCAGAGTCCTCCCAGTATGCTAACCTCCAGGAGGCCATCGTGCCGTTGGTTCCCCAGGACTACTGCACCAAGCCCCTGATCTACGCCAATGACGTCACCCCAGAAATGATATGTGCTGGAGGGGGCTGCTACCCCGACACCTGCCAAGTAAGACTCTCCGTGACACTCGTTGAGTGCCAGCCATTTTCAATTTCGGCACGTCCCAGTGCCAAGCTTTTTTCAAGACCCATTGAAAATTAAGCTCTGTGTCCTTGTCAACAACACACATACCAAAGGAAACTTCAGACTTTCCTTTATCATCAGAAAAAAACAGTTTCTACCTGTTTCGATACTTTAGTAATAGTCTCCAGAACGTTGGTCGGTCTCACTAAAAATGTTATTTTTTGGGCGCAAGTGCCATTTTTCATTCTTTGTTGAGAGGTATAGAGACAGGATTAAATCGGAAACTGGGATGAAGGGTCAGGGGGAGACATTGCAGAAAAGCTGGACAGGGGATTTAAACCTGCGGCACTCCTCAACCTATTGGTCTGGGGGACGCACTCTCTACCTGCTCGGCCACCGCGCGCTCCCAAAAAAACATGGAAATATGCCGAGAGGTGCCTTATGACGCCACCTGGCGGTCAAAAGCAGTACTGCAGTCGCATCAATCTGTTGTTTTAGCAGCAGCAGCAGCAGCAGCAGCATCGGGTCACATGGTAAACACTAAGCAGCGTCCAATCGGTCAAGTTATTGCCGATACCGAATTGTTATGGCACCTAAATTTGCCTGCTATGAAATAAAAGTCAGCACATGAACACCACGTGCAAACATGTGGTGGAAAAAATAAATTAATTAAGAGAAACGGGAGGGATCGTTCCCCTGGTATTTATCGCGGAACACAAGAGCCCTTTTTTAGCTAGAGTGTCCTGCTCTGGGTATGTTTTCTATCGTCTGTGTTTACGTTTGAATTTCATTGCAGTCATAAATTTCACTACAACGTTGCTGTGTGAATGCTAGTGTGTGTGTGTGTGTTGCCAGGTGTGTCATTTTCAGCCAGGGACACATCTCACCCACTTTGTCTGTCGACCTGTTTTGTCCCCACCACTTTTGCCAACCACCAGAATACCCAGAGATGGCAAAAGTATCCAGATTTCTTACTTGAGTAAGACTAAAATACAGTTGTAAAAAAATTAACTTGAGTAAGATTACAAAGTACTGATCCAAATATCTACTTGAGTAAAGTAAAAAGTGCAGGCTGAGAAATTTACTCAAAATGTATTTTTGAAATGTATTTTTTAATGACTAAAATTACTAAAAACCTAGCCTAATTGACTTCACTTATGATTAGCCGCAAACCCAGAGACTAAATAAAAACAAGTTATTAGCTTTATTCTGTGCCCTACTACATTACCGCTCCCAAATGACTAATTCACATTATACATATTGTCCTACCGCGTTGTTGAGCAAAAAAACAAAACGTAACAAGCCTCTTTTGGGAAAAGTAAGATTTCAAGATGCGTCGTTTCACCACGGCAGTAGTAGTAGAAGTACTGATATTTTAGTTAAAATTTACAAGTGAGTACAAGTGAGAAGTAATCACAGAAAGTAGTACTTCTAAAAGTACAGATACTTGGAAATTCTACTCAAGAACAGTGCTTAAGTAATTGTAGTTTGTTACTTGCCATCTCTGATAATACCCAAAAATGATAATATCAGCCCCTAAATGAAGCACTTCTGAAGCATGTGAAACAACATATCTTGACACACCGGCTGACATCTGGTGGTTGTTAAATGTAGGGCTATGTTTTTAACTGCTGTCATTGTCGGTACAATATCACTTCAATGTGCATTATCAGAATAAATCAAATCAGAAATAATAGGTTTGTACCAGACCCCGGCACTTTTCACACTTACTCAGGCAGTGTTGGAATTACGTGGGAGCCAAGGGGAGCTCTGCTCACTTTCCATAAGGTTCCTATGAAAGAGGCAAACTTGATTTTCTGTGAAGGTCTTCAATGTGTCATATTATATTACCTTAATGAGCATAATAGCCCTAAATATATCATAATTTAAATATGAATCCCACCATATAAATAAAACTTGTTTCGTATTCCGGTCACCATGCATTCGCAAATTTGTATTGAACGTGTTTATTAAACCGCAGCGCATATGGCTGTACTTCACCACCACACCACTATGTGTACACTGAGGCTACGAACCGGTGTGAATGTGCAGAAGTCACGACTGTCTCTTTTAATAACCAAAGCCGGCCTGGCAAGCAAATCCATGATGTCCTTAATCACGCACCCCCCACTACGCACTTTTTAATAGGTACCCCCTTAGGGTCAAATTTATCATTCGAATCCTGTACTCAGGGTTATATTCATAGGCCCCAGCACTTCAATCAAACTGACGTGCCTGTGTGTGTTGCTCTTCCAGGGAGACTCGGGTGGGCCTCTGGCGTGTCAGCGGGATGGCGTGAGCTTCCTGGTGGGCATCACCAGCTGGGGACAACCCCAGTGCGTGCCGGGCGGGAAGCCAGGCGTGTACACGCGCGTCTCCAGCTACCTGCAGTGGATCCACGACACCATGCGGGAATATTCCTCAAACTATCGGCGGCGAGGGCGCGGCGACACACTCGCGTTCCCGCGCTGGTGGCACCGGGCCGTGGGTGAACCGTTCTAAAGAACTGGACAACGCTGAGCTGTGAGGAGGAGCGCTACGTGGGTGTGATCTGTGTCTAACAGACCAGTGGTAGCCTGGCATTGCCAGACTGACGCGCGCATCCTCCGGAGCGTTGCGTCTGTGAATTGGTGTGGGAACCATATTCTCGGAGGACGTGGCATCTATGAAAGATGTCACACTGCAGGCATGTAACCACAGTGTGGTTCCTAATGTTTGATATTATCCTTAGCTGGTTGTGCCAGTGAGTGTTACACACATACACATTGGATAATTTCCCAAACATCACAGATCATCTTACCCTTTTTTCAAATGACCAGACTGGTTGTATAGCACGGAGGCTCTCTTTATTCAGGATTGTTCAGCACAGTTCAGCAAAGTTGGCAAAGACCGGTGGATCACAGACACCGACTAGCTCACACCCCCAATCCCATGCCCGAGCGGACACTGGAGTTTAACCCATCAGTTACCATCAAGGACCTCGGAACAACTCCCTACGTTTGGGCTAGAGCTCCACATGAGACTTTGACCCAAACCTTTTAGCATACTTAAGGATCACCCTTGTCCATTCAGCCAATCACAGTCTTGCATATCACTGTCAAGTCCAGAAGCTCACGTGTGCATGTTTGGTCAACTAAAGTCAACTAGACCTCGGCCCTGAGCCGCAGCCTACTGAAGACAAGGCTACAAGGATACAGAGATAGATATTGTCTGTATGACGTCGATTTGACAACATGAATGGTTCAGTAGGCATAGTATGTAACGATGCACAGGTAGGGCACAGGAATAAAACATGACGACATTATCACAATAAATGATTATATTTGGCTTATAGAGAAAACGATTGATCAGGTCGAATCACCTACCAACAGCAAGTAAGTGGGTAGATTCCAACAAGGAATGTGTCGTGTGATAGGACAAAAATAGTGTGACAGGCACTAGTCGCTGACTCGTGTCCAAACCCATGCACATGTCTGGTGATGCCAAGGCTAAGGCATCTGCCCGGCACGCGCTGATGTCGACATGGATGTAGAAGTGAGGTATCACTGTGAAATGACGTTGACAATGACAATGAAGGTGAAAGCCTGCTCCCCACGTCGGAGATGGCTGCTGAAGCGCTTCCGTCTATCTACAATGGATGGAGATGGACCTGTGTTGTTTTCTCCACTAAGAGACGTGTACTCTGTTTCAAATAACGCACGGGCAGGGTGGCAGACATTTTGGGACCCTTATGTCATGATATGGTTCACTTTATCGGCTTGGAGCAGCGTCACGACCAACGTGGGTCAGCCTTCTCCAGAGGTTCCGGTCCAGTGTCATTCTGTTGAGGGTTGGCAGGTCAAGTCCTGACCATTTAGACCATTTAGTAGATGTTGTCGTGCCATCTTTTGGGTTGTCTTCCTCTGCTTCCCTTGCCGACCACGAATCATTCTAGGCAGAGGTTTGTCAGACCTATTTGGGATCTCTCGATGTGTCCGTGGTGTTTGAGGGTTCTGCTTTTGATTATTGTCATTATTGGTCTGAGTGAGGTTAGTCTACGGAGTTCTTTCTACGTGGTCTAAAAGGCGGTGACCTGTCATCCATCGCATGATGTGGTTTTGGAATGTTTTGATTTTGGGAGCCGTACAGTGAGTGGTATACCTTACCACTTCACGTCCATTGTATTGGGTTAAATGAAAAGCAAATGAACCGTAGTAATGCTCAATTGTCAGCCAATGGCAGCCTACCTCGCATGGATAAATCAATAATAGATTAAGACTTTCAAACCATCGATCTTATGCAAATATCGCTCTCTGCCCGTTCGTCTGACCGCAATGCGACTCCCAAAATGTCTGCTGCCCCCAGGCTGTGGCATCACCATGCCCAAACCCTATTAGTGCCCTTCTTTTTCATATTATAAACTACCATGTTTAGATATCTTATGTACAAAATATTAGTACAGAATTTGTGAAAATTGTTGCCATTGAAACGGTCAATTGTGTATTATGATTTTTAGGAGTCGTGTTACATGGTGACTTATTTTAACTTTATGAATTGTCTTTGCTCCCAACATTCCTATGAAGTTACAGTAAAGATAATTGGCCGTCAACAGGTTAATAATGTTTATTTTACTTGGCTGCACGTGTTTGTGTCCACTGTGAGCAGTTCAACGAACGTTGTGATAATGTAGGAAGCCACTGTGGTTCAGTAACAGATGTTTTGGTGTACCACATATGTATGTTTGTTGAATTAAATGAATTTCTACTTTGGAGAATGAAGTGTAAAATGTGCCATATATTAGTAATTGATTATTGTTGTGCTTTCTTTTCGTCATTATGTTCATAGATACGGTCATTGACAAATTGACACACAGATTCTAGACTGTGTCAGCCTTCCAAGTGTGGCACGGTGGCGCAGTGGTTAGCACTGCTGCCTCTCAGCTAGAAAGTCCTGGGTTCCGTTCGGAGAACGAAAGCGTTAAACATAGGCTTGCCTGAAACCTTCGGAACGGAACGTTTTAAAATTTTAATTTTGTTTTCAAGCCCTGGTCCCCTGGCACTGCACAGATAGCTGCCCAATGCTGCTCAGGGATGGGTTAAATGCGGAGGAAAAAAAAAAATCACTGTACATGTATGTGTGACTAAATACTATCTAAAGTCTATCTAAGTATCTAAATAAAAAATAAATAAAAAAACAAACAATGAATTGATCCCCACACCAAAACCGCTAGCACCACCAGCACCAAGCAGAAATCAGCCCGCCCTTTGTGTCAGAAGAGTCGCTTAAATGGATAGTTTGTTTTTGAATGAATCTGTATGGCATTAGTGACGAGTATTCTCTGACTTACCTCCGACAATGTCCGGTGTGCAGGCTTAGTTTAGGTCCAAAGGAAAGTAGTTTGTCTGCCCCTCCGGTAGGGCGGGCGGGGAGATGTCGGACAGCGAACGTTGTAGTACACATACACATAAGTGGGCGGACTGCTACCGAACAACACATAAAGTAGCTCCCACGTTATAATGGCGCATGATTAAAATTGTAACTTTCTTTGTGATGTAAATAAATCACTCTTTTACACTCATAAATTGCTCACCAGACATTGTCGGGGGTAAGTCAGAGCAATTGCTCGTCACTTTATTGGTTGATGCCATACAGATTCACGTCAAAAAAACTGAATTATCCCTTTAACAAACATTAGCTCATATCATTAGCTCGGCAGAGCTTCAACGTATTTGAAGGAAGCTTGCCACATGTTATCAGCATCCCCTGCAAGGACTATAGGACTATGCATCAAAAAATCTCGGCCCCGTATCACTGCTTGCAGTTGTATTATTAGATATTATCCTCAGCTGGTTGTGTCAGTAAGTGTCTGTGTGTGAATACAGATTGGATTATTTCCCAAACATCATGAATCATCTTATCCTTTCTCCAATGACCAGACTGGATGTATAGCACGGAGGTTCTCTTTATTCAGGATTCTTCAGCACAGTTCAGCAAGGTTGGCAAAGACCGGTGGACCACTGATCTCAGATTGAAGGGTCCATGGATAGTAACTCTTCTTTAGTCTAAGGCCTCACATATACCATTTTTACATCTGAGCCTTCCGGCGCTCAGCATAAAAGCAGAGTACCAGAAATTGTGGGGGTGGTAGACAGGGGGCATTAGGATGATTCCTAAGGATAATATACCGAGCGTGTGCCCACTGTGCGAAAATGTTAACGCGCATCTCTGTGCGTCTCAGGCCTGAAAATGTTCTGGGAAGGGGCTTCGGCTTGCTGACGGAGCCAATGGCTGTGTCCGAAATCGTTCCCTACACCCTACTCCCTATATAGTGCACTCACTTATAGTGCACGTAACAGCAAAGACCAAGATTTTGGACACTAGAGTCGGCACTGTCAAAATTATTATAACATTATAAAATCCAACAATCATCACAAAAAGTCAAAAGTACTTACATTTATAACAATTTGCTGTGGTCGGTTGCTATTTACTCCTACCGTGGCATTTTATTTTAGGTAATTTTAATGTGTCTCGCAATGCATTATGGGTTATATTGCTTGGTATACTCTAGGGTACATAAATGTTCACTACTTTTTGCGGTGCATTGTGCGATACTTTGAGTTCAGTATATGGGTGCATGGAGAATTCGGATACATCTACGAAATGGCGCGCACCCTATATAGTGCAATATATAGGGAATAGTGTCCAATTTCGGACATAGCCAATGTCAGACACTCGGAGGTTCCAGAGCTCGTGTTGGTGGTAGAGTCGACCTGAAGGCAACCTGATAGGGAACTGTCAGGATCCTGTGGGTTCTGGACAGACGCAGCAAGACTGTCCCAATGGAAGACAGAAGGCAGTCTGTGATCCTAGTCACTCTCAGGTCAGCTCCAGTTTCTGATGTGCATTTTCATCATAGTTCACTTTCTCCGCTTGTAGCAGATTGTACACCAACATGGGTCAGAGAAAGATATTTTCATCACATTGTCCGTTCAAGTCTTTTATTAGTTGGGCATGCGGTGGCAGTTAGAGAGCGCGTCCACTAGGCCACAGGCCAAGCATGCCTCCGGTTCGCATACCGCCTACGGCTTTTCTGCAATGTTTCCCCCTGACCCTTCACCCCAATTTCCGATTGAATTCTCACTCGAAAAAATAACTTGAAAAAAAATCTTCTATTATTCATTCATCCATGCTATCAATGACCAGCAGATGGCAGCCTAACTACGTTCATCATATTTGCCCCTATATCATGGACCACTTGACCGTACATCTACTTCACCGCACATGAAACCACCAAAATGTCTGCCACTGCCAAGCCGCAACGTCACATGCAACAGCCCAATTAGTCAGTAAATTGTATTGTCCAGGAGTAGGGATTTGAACAGATCATCATGATCGAACAGACAACAAGGTCAAGAAATATTTACCTGCGCCGGGGCGGAGCCGCAAAGCAGGTTATGTTTTTGGCAGCGTTGGTTTGTTGGTTTGTCTGTCCCCAAGATATCTGAAAAGGTTGTGCACAGAGCTAGATTATTTTTTTTCCACAGTTGTTGGAAATGACACATGGAAGAGTCAATTACATTTTGGTGCATTTCTGTAGTAACATAATCATACTTAATCACCAACTTACCGATAGATCGCTTGGCGCTTACCGCGGTCACGTGACCAGACTTCCGGGTCCAGGGGCGGAAATATAGTTGACATGTTCGCCGGTGGCGTCAATTGCAATTGCGCTACTCTACAAGCATTGATGAGTTGCTACACATACTGCAAACACTAAAAGTACTAATTTTGTACCACTACGGCACAGGTTTGCAATCTTTGAGTGCCTCTAGTTTAATGTGTTTTTGCTCATTATGAATTTGTTTAAATCAGGATGATTTAAAGAAAACTAGCACCACCAGAAAAAATGTAATGTAAATGGAACTTGATGGAAGAAGTTCATCCTTTTCAACCCAAAGTCATTATTTGGAGAAATTAGGAACCATCAAATGTTACCACGGTCCAGTATCCAGTCTATGCTGCCCACCCAAAGGCCAGTGGGGGGAGAGGGAGGGACGGGGTGTCAACTGTGTGTGTGCGTGTGTCGGTGTGTGAGTGTTTATGCCACTGTGTGTGAAGGTCCTGTGTTACCCAGCAGTCTATTTTGAAAGTGACACCCGCATGGAGGCACGGCGATCACGGCAGCTTGGGCAGCTCCGGGGCCAGCGGACATAGCAGCTGTCCGGGGGAACATGACCGAACCACATACCGAACCATGACGGAGGATCCGGTCATCGTGGAGGGATCCGTCAGACTCAGAGACCCGGTGCTCAAAAAGGTTCCGATCTTTAATTTACTATTTTAATAATACTGATGACCGCTGGGGGGGGCGCGGAGTTCGGCGTGTTGGTGACCTCCTGCGCTTTCTAAGAAACTACGTCTCACTTTAAAGTTTAAACCGACTCGTTTCCAAACTTTTAGACATTTTCGTGTGTGAATTGAGCATCTAATCAGCGTTAATCTGCAGGGAATCGCGACATTAATTTGACTTTGTCTGCGTGTGTGTTCCAGTGGCAGACCCGCTGGGTGGCGCTCCGGAAACCCTCACCTGTTGCAGGTAATGTGAATAACTTGACACCTGCGGAAACCAGTGTTGCAGCGTCTGTTCCGCTATCTGTGTTTTTATCACTCATGTCAGTAAATACGTTACAGTAACTAAACCAGGCCCAGGAAGTAACGGTAATCCCTTACAGACAAGTTACTCATTGAACAACTCGAGTAACACTACAAAGTAGTGATTGAAATATCTACGCAAGTAAAGTAAAACGTACGTCCTGAGAAATGTACTCAAAACGTATTTTTGAATTGAAAGTCAAACGTACATGCTGTTAATTGTACTCAAAACGTATTTTTGAACGTATAAAGTACAAAAAATACATTTGAATATGAAAAGCAGACTTTTCAATGTTGGTTTATCAATTTTATTGTTTTGAATAAATTAGTGTAACCGACTGAAGCAGTCATTGTATTATTGTTGATATGAGGCGGGACTAAGCCGCCACATATCAACAATAATACAATGACTGCTTCAGTCGGTTACATTAGTAACAACCTAACCCAATTTATTTCACTTAAAGTTTATAAATCACATCGCCAAGCATAGAGATGAATATCTCAAACGTTTGCAAATCATGCTCACCTAACCTTTCAAAGTTGGGTGAAAAAAAGTACTTTTCCCTGTTTTGGGAAAAGTAAGGAGTAGAAGTACTGGATATTGTATATATGCACAAGCATTTGTGTTAAAAATCTACTGAGTACAAGTAAAAAGTCATCAGGGTAAAAAGTACTTCTAAAAGTAAAAATACTTGAAAATTCTACCTAAGTACAGTATTTAAGTA
>OMKY01242051.1:0-10523 GCA_900302395.1 Bregmaceros cantori | reverse complement strand
TGGGATGGTACTTGTGCAGAAGCTGACCAAAAAAACAGTGACTTTAGTGACTGTCAAGGATCTGAGTGGCTATTTCAATGATCGCCTGATGTCTCTAACACAAGATTATGATGACATCATTCTTGTGTTTGACACATACAGAGAAGACTCTGTGCCACCAGAGAAAAACGAAGACAAGGCAAAGCGGCTGTCCAGTACCAGGTCAGAGATGACACCAATATCAAGCACATTAAAATGAGCAGGTTTCTCTCTCATGAGAAAACAAAGGCTGACTTGGCCAGATACCTTGTACCTTGCTGCCAAAATCCTGGAGTATAAGATGAGATCCACCAAGCTGATCATCACATCTGCTTCTGGGCACACAAGAAGCAACAAAGACCTGCTCTTTGAGGACGACAACCACGAAGAAGCAGACACACTGCTGATCAACCAGGCAGTGCTGGTGTCAAAGAGAAACCCACCTGATGCACAGCTGATGTGCTTCTCACCAGATACAATGTCTTGGTTCTGGTCATAGCAAACTATGATGTCCTGTTGAAAAGCACTTCAATTTCTATGGCATCTGGTGTTGTGCAGATTGAACCAATATGGAGAGCTCTAAGTCCAGAAAGAGCAAAGGCTTTGCCTGCCTTCCATGCCTTCACAGGGGCTGACAACACTGGGAGGTTCTCTCACTTAGGCAAGGCAACATGGTTCCAGGTGTACCTCAAAGCTGATGAGGATGTCATCAATGCTCTGCAGACGCTTCTAGAGGAAGCAGACGTGACAGAGGGAATGCTTTCAAGACTGGCTACCTTTGTATGTGCAGCCTACACACCCAAGGGCATGGGCATCAACACGATCCCTGACCTACGTTGGAATCTCTTCTGCAAGCTCATGGCAGAAGTGACGAGCTCCCTCCAACAATCGGAGCTCTGAAACAGCACATCTTGAGTCCATATCCAAACAAGGGTGTGGGGACAGGCAGCTATCGCTAAGCAGTTTCCACAGTTGGATCCTCTGGAAAATGGGTACTTCAAGACTCAGATGGCCAGCTGAAACCTACCACAACAGAGGTCCTTCCGGCTCCAAAAGCCATTGTTGAGATGGTGAGATGTCACTGCAAAGCAGACTGTTCCTCTGCTAGGTTCTCTTGTAGAACAAAGAACTTAGCCTGTACAGATCTCTGTTAGTGTAGCAGCCACTGCCAGAATGACGAGGACATCACATACAAAAGTGACAATGATGATGAGGTGTAGAGACTGTCAAAAGAGCATGATCCTTCCTATGTGTAACGTTCCATTACAGTGACCATGTGTGCATGTCTGTAAAACAATCAATAAAAGAAGAAATCTGTATTAAAATACATTTTGTTAAGACGTATCCACTTTATTTTGGTGCCATTGGATTCCTTGTCCCTGAAAATGTTCTAGCTTATTCAGAGGCTGAGAAATGTCAAAATGTTGTTTTTTCGGACACCATTCGTAAAAATCCAAGATAGCCGCCATGCAGACACCTGTGCAAATGGAAACATTGTTTTTCTAATTGCTTAATAATATACCTTTCAAAAATATATAGTTTTCAAAATCTCCAAAAAATCCAGCAAAAATACAGTGAACTTGACTAAGTGATCTTCAGACAGATTTTTGGTGTTGTTACTCAGATACTGTTCAGTTTCAACTTGCTTCTTGGCGCACATACCACACAACAACACCTGCATCACTTTTGGGGCAACCGGCGTCCTTCATCCGGTTCAATTTACAACACATATTATTATTATCTATATTCATATTGTTATCACAATAATATTCCAAACGTTACAAACCATAATTTTTGTCAACAGGCAACTCGATGTAATTATCCAACGATGTTTTCGACAGTCGGTAGTGGCGAGTGGCCGCTGCTCTAAGCCGTGGGGCTCCCAAACGCACGCACACACGTAGGCGAACACTTTTTTTTTTTTAAATAATAAAACGTCAAAATGGATGGCGCAAAAAAAACATGGATGTTTTTGTCACTTCTAGTCAGTCACCCTAACCCGTATGTGGACAAGAGGGGGCTTCTGCCCACTAGGACGCCACTCCCCCCACCTATTCCCGTGCAACGCATGAGAACTGATTCGGCTCTGATGATTATGGTAATCTAACAACTAACATTAAGAGACATTTTGCAGTAAACTGACGTTAGATAGTTGCTGGCAGTAGGAAGAATATGATTATCCATCGGGCAGAGTGACAAGCAATAGTGACTCACCTGTCTTGATGCTTGGTTGGGAAGTGATGGACGTTGTAGAACCTACTTCTTAAATACACTTCTCACAGCGTTTACAGGTGGCTTTTCGTTCCGCGAGTCGAGTACGAGTCTTTAGGGCGCGAGTCTGAATCGAGTCTCGGGTCTCGTTTTTGGCGACTCAATTTTACTCTTACTCAAGCAAGAAATCTGAGTACTTTTGCCATCTCTGACCCCAATTCATCGGAGCTGCAACGTTCCTCCTCACTGTCAGCGCCAGCATTTCGATTCGATAAAAACTATTTCAAATGCATACTATAAATCTATGATTAGCCCCAACTCTACTGGGCAGCGATGCATAGTAGGGTGGATTCAGCCACTTATGTATGGGCTGAATCAATAGATGTGGAAATTACCATATGTACCACACAGGTGTTTGTGCGTTCATTTGTGGAACCAAGTCATCGGGGAACGTTTTTCCAATGGAGCAACATATCGATCTGAAGGGCGATATGACATGCTGATTTTAAAATGCTTTCATTAGATAATTAAACAGAGTCTGTGAGACGCAGCATTTTTGATTACCAATAGTGGCTCATTATTCCAGTTAATTTGACTCTTTTGTGCATGCTGGGAAATGGTCTTATGGATGAGCCTTCATAATAACTGTATTATTCATTTTCCCTTGAATCATAGGCCTACTGGTTCATTTACAAACAGCTCCATGCCCTGGGGTCCACCAAAATGATTGGTTGACTCACTCTGTCTATATTCAGTAGTCAACTGTAATGGCAGCTCAGATAAGGTGTCCACGTAGACACCTTACACACAGATTTCACAGCTCTTCTATGCTTTGTGGTTTGAATATTGTGAACCCACCTGAAAAATAAAGAGATGTTAAATAAATGTAAAGGGAATATGATAAAACATAACCCCACTTCTACATAGTGTTACAAACATGACAATTAAATCAGAAGATTTTCAGTAGATTAGAGGGCAGTATAGTTCTAACAGACATCATTTGGACAATTCCTTTCGTGGTTCAGTCATGAATATTGTCTCCAATAGAATTATGAAACAGATAACATTGCACAAATAGAAGATGCATTTGTTCAAAGAATGACTAATTCACCCAGACAATTGAGTTGATACAGACAATTAATTAATAAAGTAAATGATCTCACAAACTCTCAACAATCTCACAGAGATGTCAGATTACCATAATATATCACAAATGGCAATTATTTTGCCCATGAAGATGGCTGGCTATATATCACAACATCTGAACACAAAATACTCACACTGAAGCAGCGTACAGTAGTAGATTTTTATTCATCACTGTCAGTCATATCAAAATGGTTATCAACTATCACCTGTGGATAAATTGTAGTTTCTCATTCATCCAGCCAATTATAATAAGCAGGTGTAAGCTGACGAGGACTTGTTTGGTAGAGTATGAAAAGCACCTGCACCTGGTGTCAATGACCAGAAAAACAAGAAAATGACAACTGTGACTTTGATACTTAGGGCCCAAGAGGGTGCCGTGTCGGTAATGGTTACACCTGAAATGGCCATCCGCCTACAAAGTGTCGCGTAAAAGATACATTTGTTTGTATGGATGCATTGTAAACTAGAAGCACTCGACGAGTGCAAACCTGCGCCTTTCAGTTGTCCTGCTGACCTCCTTGACAGAGGTAGTGATGTAAATGCACCAAAATGTAATCACTTGCTCCGTTTGTCATTTCCAACAACTGTATAAAATTTCATCCAGATCCGTGCACAACTTTTTTCCGTTATCTTGCGGACAGACAAACCAACACACAAACTCGACTGAATACAATCTGCTCGGTGCAGGTAACTAGGCTTTTATATAATTTACATCACAGAAAAGCCTTGTGTAGTACATGGTTGAGCAACTCCAAACACTGGTGTACAGTGACAAACTTACTGCCTTGTGCTACTAAAGCGGTAACTAAAAAAAAAAAAAAAAAAGTGTACAACCTGGTACAAATGTTCAATCTTCAGAGGTGTGCTGTACAAACTGTCACGTCAGTAAAGTACATCTGATAGGTTATTGGTATAAATTCATTGGCATATGTAGCTGTCTGTGTTGTGAAGTAGTTACTTTTATTTCAGAAAATGTGTTGCTACACTGTTTTCAGTGAACACTTTAGTCAAACTATTTCAACAAAATCACCTAACCTATTCCAAATTATTAAAGCCAATGTGGTTTAAGGCTATAGTGAGATTGGCCGCTGCAGTGTCTAGCAAATAATTTGTTAGGAAAAACTTGGATCAAATTATTTGTTCCAAAGAAACTGTACAGTATTTCTTTGTAGATTTATTAGTCAGTACTCTTACAATTGTTTTTACAAACACTTTTTTAAACCTTTTTACTAGGTCAGCAATTTGGTTACTTTCTGCTCCCAACAGAGCAAAGTGAGGGCCACAGCACACCCAGGGTGCAAGTTATCTTTATATTCCAACATGACCTAGTAGATGTATGGTTATTTATATTCACTTTACTTATTTTTTTCCCCAGTTTGCCCAGGTGTAATTGGGCCACCTGCCGCCACCGGCACTGCCACCACCGCCGCCGGTAGTGCCAGCACCGCCATCGATGACATCTTTGACTCAAAGACAAGTACAGAGATGGCCGGCATGTAACGTAAAGATTAGAATAAAGAAAAAAATGTTTAACAATACTGTAATGTCTTCACAGAATTCACATACACTGCCACACATCTCCTCTTGGAAATGAGCCGGGACAACTTCAACTTGTACATTAACAATAAACCGTAATTCTATAAAAAACTGTCCAAATCATTCGCAGAGCGAAAGTACAGCCTCACCTCTGATCAAATTCGAAAAAAAAAACCTTGGAAATCTGTTGACCACATACAAGCGGGCAAAGGACCGGGCCAAGGCCACTGGGGAAGGCGTGGTCCTTTGGACACACAACAAAGTATGTGCATTTTCAAGCTTAATTATTCCTTTCCGTCCCACCCATATTTCAAGTAAATCTATTAGCTAAACAATGACACTTTCCCTCTGCTAGGTAGGAGGAGATAGTAAATATCCTCAGAGAAAAGAATACTTCTTAATTTACATTTTTGCTTCAGTGCAATTTTGAGATCTTTTAAATAAAGACATTTTTCAGTTAATCTTCTCTGGTTGATTTTCTAAAATCACTTTCCAGCCCTGATGCATTTCAAACTCAATGTTTCAGCCGTTGGTTGGTGCATTTCCAAGTGAAATTACTCCCTCTGGGGACCACTTGTGCATATATCCCTGGCTGATTTTTTTTTCCTCATTTTTTTGGCCTACACAGTTTCCATGAGTAGGAAACACAGCAGAGTCTTGGTGATGAAGAGGCAATTACTCCTTTCAAAAGAAAAACGGCACTTGCGCCCAAAAATAACTTAAATTACCACAACGACTTTTGCCTTTAACGGCTCACAAAATAAGGGTGAAACTGAAGGGTTGTGGCTTGGCATGTACACTTTCCCGATTGAGATTACTAGAGTATTAAAAAAAAAAAAAAAAACAACTAAAAGGGCTTTTTTTAAAGTTGTGCACAAATGAGGTCCCTGTATCGGGCTGCTTCATTGTTTATGGCCTGATGATGCTCGGCGTCTCCATCGCCTTGGTTCTCCTCCCACTCGGGCTGCTCTCCTTCCTCCAGACACAAGTTGCGTAAAACACAAGCCTGTGTGTGTCCCCCACATTTTTGATATGGAGGCATTTGAGCTGCCGGAACTTGCCCTTTAGGAGCCCAAAGGCTTGCTCGATTTTTACTCTTGCCCCATTGAGCCGACGATTGAATCGCCTTTGTCACATGGCCGTTGTCCCGGTAGGGCCTCATAAGGTGGACTTGAAGCGGGTAAGCTGAATCACAGACCATGTACGTGCCATGAAGGAAAAGAGACAGGGGGTCTTCCTCCAAGCGCCTCGCCACTTCAGTATGGCGGAAAGCCCTGGCATCATCCGGGTATGCCTACATTCACATGGCAAAAACGGAGCACACCATCACAGAATCCGGTGAGAATTACAGAAAAAAACTGTTTGCGGTTGTAATAAGAAATGGGGTGGTTGCAGTAGGGTTTGATAATGGGGATGTGGCAACCGCCAACGGTGCAGACAGTGTTGGGGAATCCGGCTAACTGAAGATGTTCCATTGATGTGAAGTGCTTGTCCATGTGGTATGATGCGAAAGGTGTAACTAAACTAAAGAACAAAAATGCAGGTGAACTGAAATGGTGGATTTTGTGACGTTTAAGCAGTCTGCAACACCCCTGTAGGGCTCTTGGTTGGCTAGTGTCCACAAAGACGCCAGAACACAGGTTCGTACTGGCAGACGGGCCTGCTGCCTCTGAGAATAGTGCTCTCCCAGTGTGCCCATGATGCGCTAGGTGAAAAAAAAAAGATTTCAACGTCATATTTCAATATCACAAAATCATGGTTGGTAAACCGTTTGGATGAACCTACCTCCATCTGCATCCTTGTCAGTCTAAAATGACTTTTAAAATAAGTCGGATTGTAGAGAGGCACCACTCCCTCAACAAAGTTGTTGATTTTTGGCACCACCCTGAGAAGAAAAAAAGATGATTTCACACATTATACTAAATATGACTTACTTTACTTATTACATTATAAGGTCTACTGCAATACAGTTCTTTGGCCACATTTTATATATAAATATAAATAAATATATAAATATTTAACATCTAGAAGTATATTACATTATTTTGTAATGTGTTGGGATATAAGATATTTGATGTTAAAACAACTGTTATTATATTAAATGGAGTGTGACAATTGGTCATTCTTAACAAATTGCACTTAAATAAAAATGAAAGGTTCAAGTTTTTTTTTGAAAAATGTCATTACATCTGACACAAAACAAATGCATTTTTTATTTTTAAATGTATTGTTTCACATCTCTGCTTTAGTTGAATTTGAACTATTTTATGAAGAACAATAAAATCAAGTATTCTGTAATGATGATGTCACCTTCTGTCTTCGTTGTCATTGAACCCGTCGAGGTCTTCAATCTCGATCTCATCTTCTATCAAGTAGGCAACTACAATCTCCTCCATCATGTAAGCGCTACTGAACCCTAGTGAAAAATCCAGCTGAGGTTTAAACTGGTCCTAGCTGGTCACCCAGCTAAGACCATCTTAAACCAGCTACCAGCTTAAGCTGGATTTTTCACTAGGGAACAGACTCGACTCGGAGGGATTAGCCGGATGTTATTGTCACCTGACTTCCTGACGCTGCTGCGCAGCCGGGCTGCGGACTGCTGTCCGAGATGAGCGCTGCCTTTTGTTACCGCCCCCTGCTGCTTCCGCCTGCTCTTGTTGACCGGCTAGGCAAAGCGAGGCGGGAGTTCCTACTCAAACGAGTCCAATGATTTATAGCACCTTGTAGCCAATCAGGACAATGGAGGCGTGATTCTACCAGTCACATATCCAAAACAATCCTCTCTTTTGATTCTATGAATCACATCAATAACTCGTCAATAACATCAATAATACAGGTGAACCTGTTAATAATAATATTGTAGTTGAGCTAATATTTCCCAGTATACATAGCCCAACTATCCATCTGGTCATAAGGCAAGTGGAGAGACGTCAAGGACGCGACACAGGTTGAAGGTGCATCCAGACGCTCTGGAGTTTATTTCAGGAAACACTTCGATATATAGTAACATGAACTCAGGCTTTTAGCCAATCACAGCATCACAGTACATTGAACATCCAATTAGAACACAGGACTCTATTTGAAGGACTGTATCATGAGCCAATAGGATTGCATCGTTTCTGGGCGATCAAGGAAAGTGAGATAGTTTCCAACCAATCACGGAACTGTAACTTTGGGCGAGCTAGGAGGGGGGAGAGAGAGAACGGCGAGAAGGTTTCGAAAACGAAACCTTAACATGCTAGGATGGAAAACAAGCTAGCATTGTCCATTGTGAACTGCAGGTGTCTGCATTGGAATCCATTGGAATGTAGGAAGTTTAGGACTGAGGCTTACAGCTGATAACGCGACCACTCCGTATTGAGGAGTCAAACTTGTGGTCGGCGAGCCAGTAGGATGAGGAGATGTATATATATTTTTTTATGCATAACTATAATATTTCTAACATCTCGCTCCTGTTTATGCAAAAAAATATATTTAACATTAACAAATTAGAATTAGGGTTTTCAATGGACTTCGATATTGTGGCAATACATTTTTTTGGTCTTTTAAGGATAGAAAAAGACCCAGAGGAAACCTCTGATTCCAATTGTACTTAACTCAATCCAAGACACTTTGACACGTGTTTCTGGGCAAATGATGTCATTAACCGACGGACGTGCCAATCCCAAAGGATGATCTTTTTCGTGACACGAAAGTCGTAGCTCCATTTTTAGAGCGTGTGGCTTGCTTGCATGCAAGCATTTCGCATCGTTGACAGACAGCTAGCATCCACTTTGACTTTTGCCGTAAAAAAGAGAGACAAGTGGAGCTGAAAACAGTGTTCTTGGAGACGGCGACAGAAATTATTTTAACTTGGCCAAACTCCCAAAGTCCAATTAAAAATCCCAATCAAAAATCAATTGTGAAATTATAATTACAATTATAATTGTTTTTATTGTAAGATTAAAGTTTAGAAGTTTTTTACTATGAATGAAATATTATAACAAATTTTAATTCTCTCTCCGTTTTATAATATTGAAAAATGTAAAAATTATCTAAACTAAACTAAATTGAATACCTTATTGTCAACCGGGGCGACGTGAAGGTCAAAGGTCGATGATGGACTGGAAACCCATGTGTGTGACTGGTTGTGAGTTCAATAAAAATTACCAATTAAATTAGCCAAATTACAAATTCATCAATTAAATTAGCCAAATTGTAAATTAATCAATTATGTTACATATTCAATTAAATCAAAAACCAATTAAATTAGCCAAATTACAAATTAAACAATTATGTTAAATATTCAATTAAATCAAAAATCAATTATGAAGTTGTCAATCAAAAACCTTTCTAGTAAAGGAAAATATTGACTTTTAGCAAGGAAATGGGAAAAGGGAATATGAATTATCCTTATCAATAACATCTTGGCCAAAAATGAATCGAAAATGACAAAACATATGATGTGTGTATGTATGTATATGAAAATGTGTGAGTAGGTGTGTGTGTGTGTGTGTGTGTGTGTGTGTACAAGTGTCCCAGACATTGGCTGTAGTCGTGTTGTGCCGTGTTGGGATGGCACCGGGGGACACTGGCATTGGGGTGCACTGCTGACAATGGCACCGGACCAGACCTCCACCACAGAAATGGTTGTCATCAATCACCATCATCTCCGTTGTCTGAAACACACAGACTTCAAAAAGCAGTAATTCTTTTCTAAAAGACACAAGAAAGTCATTTTACAGAGTGTGTGGTGTGGGGGGTTGAGAGGGTGGTGTGGGGGGGTGCGGCAGGCAGACAGAAAAATTCACAGTGGGGGCTGAGCAGAAAGTTGATAAGCACACGACCTTGAAGCCATGCAAGCGGCTGCGCCCTGCGCAAAGAGTTCTTTGTAAAACAAAGAACAACAGATAACATGGAGTATGTAACGAGTAACGTAACATATACAGATAACAAGCACATGGAAAGGCGTCATTTTGAGTGTAACGCTAGGTTTCCACTACAGAGATTTTTCTGTACGGTACGTATACGGTCCGTATACGTGAGCAAACAACCGTTGTAGCATGCTCCATTGTGCTGAAATACGTACCGTAGACGTACGGTCCGTATACGGACCGTACAGAAAATCATTTATTTTGATTTTTCACCGCACGTATATGGTACGTACTGGGGGCGTGGCCGTGTGCTCAGTGATTGACAGCAGTGCTGATCAATCAGCGGACTGTCCGCTGCAGCGCATGAAAGGCGAAGTATATATTCCAAAGTTTTTACCGAGGCGGCCTCGTGCACGCGGCTTTGTTGTGCGCGCGCGCGAGTGTGTGTGTGTGGGCGCGCACACAAAACAGTGCACCCCCAATTGAGTTTGTGCTCGTGAATATGCGTGCGTGTGTGTGTGTGTGCGTATATGCTTTCATGTGTGTGCTTGTGTGTGTGAATATGCGTGTATGTGTGTGTCTGTGTTTGTGTGCGCATATACGCGTACCTGTGTGTGCGTGTGTGTATGTGCGTGTGTAGAATTCCCCGGAGCGTTCTACCATACTGTCTGGATCCCATGTTCACCCCGATCTACTTGCGATGCGATTATGTTGTGTAGCATAGCAATGCAAACAGTCGACGTGCAACTCTTTCTGGCT
>OMKY01241958.1:0-11252 GCA_900302395.1 Bregmaceros cantori | reverse complement strand
GTGTGTGTCTATGTGTGTCTCTGTCTGTGTGTCTCTGTCTATGTATGTCTATGTGTGTCTGTCTATGTGTGTGTGTCTATGTGTGTCTCTGTTTATGTGTGTCTGTGTGTGTGTGTCTATGTGTGTCTGTCTATGTGTGTGTGTGTTCCTGAGCTATGATGACAGCTCCAGAGAGGAAGTGGAGACAGGTTAATTAACAGCCTCACGTGCGTCAGAACTACCTCTGCCACACCGTGGAGGAGACGCCGTGCACCGCCACGAGTAGCCTGCCGGTGTCACTGTGGAGGCAAATGATGAGCTCTGTAGAGGAGCACTATGAATCATCTGTCATCTATTACCTGGGGCGGAGCCGCGGAGCAGGTTAGCATTTTGGTCGCGTTGGTTTGTCGCCTGGATAACTAAAAAGAGTTGAGCACGGATCTGGATGACATTTTGCAGAGTTGTTGGAAATGAGTGATTCGATTTTGGTGCATTTCTGTAGCCTATAAGTAACATAATAGTCATACTTCATTATTATTAACGGGTGAACGATCCCCGTTCTCTGTAGTGATGTCACTGTAGCCTATAAGTAACGTAATAGTCATACTTCATTATTATTAACGGGTGAACGATCCCCGTTCTCTGTAGTGACGTCACTGTAGCCTATAAGTAACATAATAGTCATACTTCATTATTATTAACAGGTGAACGATCCCCGTTCTCTGTAGTGACGTCACTGTAGCCTATAAGTAACATAATAGTCATACTTCATTATTATTAACAGGTGAACGATCCCCGTTCTCTGTAGTGACGTCACTGTAGCCTATAAGTAACATAATAGTCATACTTCATTATTATTAACAGGTGAACGATCCCCGTTCTCTGTAGTGACTTCACGCCGCGTGTCCCGCAGCTGCGCCCGAGGCAGATTTAGCCTCCCAAACGGTTGATGGTATTTTTCACCGGCGGTGCCATTTTCGAACGTTTTCAATTGCGTTCGATATGTTTCAGAATGAAATATTGGCGGGCGTGCCACCGACGCCAACGTAACGATGTCTGCTCACTAATTTTGCTTCGGCTTGTCTAGCGCAGAGGTAGCGTACTCGACTTTTACACCAACGGCCTCAGTTCGAATCACGTCGCGTGCACTTTGCGTCTTTTTTTCAACTTGCAAATTGTGCTTTTTAAAAATTATTATTTTAGGTTAGGCTAGGTTTAGGGGTTAGGCGCAGGTTTGCTATCTGAGTGCTTCTAGTTATTATTATTATTATTGTTGTTGTTGTTTCTAAAAGGATCTGAACCGAGTGATGTGTGGCAGGTTGTTGCTGCGGCCGGCCCTCAGAGAGACCCCGAGGCCCAGCAAGCGTCCGAGCAGGAACTGCAGGCTCTGAAAGACTCGGTGAGCCAGGCCGAGACTCGTCGCACGGAGCTGGAAGGACTTCTGGAGAGCCTGAACAAGGTTACTGCTCAAACTCTTTACATAGCACCAGAGATGGCAAATCCAGTTCCTGGAAGTAAAAGTCCTGCCACGTTTTGGCTCTACCTGTGCACTGCAAATAGAAGCTGCTCCTAATGAGAGAAGCTCTTCAGTTGGGGTGATCTGCTAATCAGTGACAGCTGTTTGCAGTGCACTTCTATGCTGGGTAGAAGCCAAAATGTGGCAGGACTTTTACTTTCTGGAGCTGGATTTGCCATCTCTGTATATATGTATATATATACATATACATACATATACATTTATATATATATATATATATATACATACATATATATATATATATAAATATATATATGTATATATATATATATATATATATACACACACATACATACATATTTATATAAATATAAATATAAATATAAATATATATATATATATATATATATATATATATGGAAGACATTTATACATTAAAACGGTTGCAGACGCAACTTCACATGTTGACGTTTGCACACGTTGCACGTTGCACACGGCAAAAACCATGCATGAACGCACGCACAGGAGGATGCTCCAGTAAAAAAAAAAACCACATAAAACACAAATTCATTTGTCTTTTGTCCGTGCGCTGGAGCGCACAGTCCGCCGGTTGCTCAGCTGCTGTCAATCACTGAACTCACGGACCCGCCCTTCGCCCGGACGGTGCCTGGGGGAAAAATCTAAATAAATGATTTTCTGGCCCGCGCGGAGTCTGTCCGGCGTTCACTGATGTGAAGCTTACCACGACGGTAACAACACTTTTGTTTTTTGCACGGAGTTCGGACGGCGCTGTAGGTGACGGACGGGGAAAAAAAACTCTGCTGTGGAAACCTAGCGTTATCCTATCCTATACATTTGCGAGGTGCCTCATTACCTTCCCTGGGCAATTTCTATTGCTCGGGGCAAGGCTTGGTGACATGGCCATGGCTGTGTGTTAGCAGGAGAACCCTGTCAAACTGGGACACAGTGTTCCAACAACAACAACCATCAGCTGGATCCCCAACAGCCCTTATGTGTATGGAAACTTCCATGCCACTCTGGAGGCATCTATTTAATGCAGTGCTGGGCAAACCACAGCAAGGCCAAAATGTGCAATACTTACATGCTGCCAGTAGTCTTGACTGCGTAAATTCAACAACAACAAAAACCTTATCATGCAATGGATGACCAATGACAAATTCACAGAACTATGCAGAGTGACGTCACTCAAAACCCGGTTTCAAGGAACAAAAACCGGGAACTTTTTGTATTCTCCAAGGAACAGAAACGAAACTGTAATTTTTGGATCATATTATTATATTTTTAAATTATTTTTTATGTTCTGGAAAAGGAAAATAATGGTAACCGGTTAATACCGTTTTTATTTTGTATTCCAATTTTTCGTTGAAACACGGCATGGTCTGTCCCATAGGTGTCCACTGCTCCCCTTCCCAGCTCCCTCCGAGCGCCTGGCGCGGTCTCCACCGGTGTCCACTGCTTCGCCAGTCTCTGCCGCCGTGTGCCTTCTTTTCCTTTCCTAGGCCGCGCCCGCGATGAGCGTCAACTTGACACTCTAACCGGTTTGACAATGTCAATTTATTGGTAGTTGGAATATTCACATTCTACGTGTTTCGAGCGTGGGTGAGTTTCGCAGGCATACACTTTTTCTGGGTATCACTATAATAACTGGCCCCGGTCCACAGAGTCTCCTCCATTCCCTGCCAGGACTAATGTGGCTAAAACAAATAAAGAGCGGCTTGCTATACTTATATCCACCTATCGTTGGCATAACTGGGTGGCTGGGATGCAATACGTCAGTGAGCTCTCCTGGATTGCTGGTGATGTTACAAGTCAGCGGGAACAGCCGTACGACGCCCTTCGTCCGTGGACCGCCCATCACCATCTCTGGAGCCAACATCGTCCGCGGAGCCTCCAGCGCCGCCAGCTGTTCCTCGTCAGCGATCATCAGTCCGCCTCCTTATAAGGCCACGCCCGACCCCGGAGAGGCGCAGCCCCATATTCTCGGAGCAGGTACGCTTACCTGACTGAGCACATCACACGCCAATACGTTGATGAGATCGTATGAATTCCTGTTTCCCGCTTGGCGTTTGGACTTATCTGGCTCCGCTCGCCCCTGTGTCCAGCGCCCCCTCGGAGCCTCCACCTGCTCCCGATCTGTCCCCGACGAACGAAGGAGACGAGATGAGTAGTCAAGCTGATTTCGACCGCATGGACGAGTCGTAACTTGTATTTTGTAACTTGCATTTTTGATCCCAAGGGATCCTCATTCAAACAACAATTCTAATTTAATAAAGGGGTGTTAAACCCTTCGTTTATTGTCTCTCTCTGGGCTTTAACCTATTCTAAATTGACTAGTGACAGGTAATCTTCAGCGATATCTTGTGGATTGCCAGGATACCGTTGGAATAGTGGAATAACGGAGGAGATCTTATCGGACATTGAGAGAGACTTGTGAGTTAGTATACTTACACGTATTGCCATCGTGTGCTCCCGCCGAATAGACATGTTGAAAAAATAGCCAAAAGCACGGCAATATCCACCAAACTCGTCTGTAGATCCCGCATTATAAATATACTTGTCGCAACTCTTTACACCCTCCTGAAGAATATTCACAGAGATATGGTGAATATTTGCGATTGATGAGATTTAAAACAAAAAAACAATACATGCACACAGATAAGGGTTTAGAAAACCCCCCCCCCGAAACAATCAGATGCTAATGGCGACTGTGCCATCTTTTAGACTTGGCTTGAGACATGTCCATTCAGCACAAGCAGCAGTTGGCGTGAACACTGGGCTCCAATCTAATAACCATTAATTTTTACTCTTCTTTTTAATTTTTTTTTCTCGCTGTCATAAAAACGCAATCCAATGCATGCAATTCATCCAGCGCAACACATTGCAAATGTACGTGGAACACACGGCTGGCTGAGCTTGACTTTGCGGTGTTCTTACGTGTGACCTTACAATTGCTGTGTAATTGTAGATTGCTAGAATCTCTGCGTTTCTTTTCTAGTTAAAGAAAATAGATTTTTTTTAATACATTGTTTTTATTTATGTGTATTTACGTACTGATTTTTTTATTAGAATTTTTGAAGAATGTCTAATTAGGTAAAAAAATGAATTAAAAATCAAAACGCTGAAAAACGTTTCTAATGATTAAAACGACGTCTATTTTATACACATATATACCCTGGGATGATGGAATATAATAAATGCTCTTACACAGTTTTTTTTTTTTTAATGTTACCAGGTCTATTTGAAATCAAACATTTTCTCTTGCAGCTACAATCTGTGATTATACACCTTCCCGAGTTACGCACCATCACAGAGTCAAAAAGGTTGGAATTAGCGATTTTGGTCAATTTCATTATTTGATTATTCATAATTTTATAGGTCAATAATTGATTAATCATACATTTTTTAGCACTGCTTGTTAATATGGTCCAGTACCATGTACTGTAGGACTTTGTAACGTGCATGTCTAAAATACAAAAGTGGTGATAATGTTATTCTAATGTATTCAGATGTTATGGACCTACTAAGGACCAGAAGGAAGGAATTATTCTTGCATTGTGATTAAAAATAAAAGCTTAATTGTTTTTAAATTAATTAATTAAATATTATTGATGGTCAATTATCAATATTATCAATTGTTAATTCATCACTGACATACATATTTGTAATACTACCAAGTTGGGGTCGTGATGGGGTAGTGATGGGCAGTCCGAGGCAGTGTCCTTACATGGCTAATAGGGACAAAGGAGTTTGACACGGGCCTATTGTTGCAGCATTTTGAGGTGTCAGCTTCATAGGAACCTCTTATTGATTCTGTCTGTCAGCCTGAGTCACCTGAGCTTTGCTGTCATCAGAATGTAGCAGGTAATAACCACCTCTCAACTTGTCTGGGCGATCGCGGTTGTCTGGGCACGGCAGTGTCAGTGAACCTGTGTAAGCAGAGTTGGGAAGGAAAACTTCAATGTTTCGAATGTTACGAATCCTACTGTCTAATTCGAATGAGCAGGAGGAACAAGAAAGAGTTTGGGACAGCAAATCGGAAGGCCAAATCATTTGAAGGCCATGGGAGTATACATTTTATACTAATAGTGCATGTCTATAGTTCTACAAACATACCAAAGGAAGTTTTGTGCCATATGCGAAAAAAAAAACATGCTCACAGACATTCATTAAGAACTGTTCACAGGGCTCCTGATTGAAGTAAGTGTGTCTTCTTCTGTGTACTCTGTGTTGTGTAATTTATTTGTTTTGTTGCACTCACACGTGTATTTATTTAATACCTCTTGGCTGGCCTTTGATCTACGTGAGTCTTGAACTGATTCAAGCAATACATTTTTCAACCCTTAGGGCTATAGTATGTGGGACATATTTGATTTGATTTCAACCATGATTTCAGACCTCTCTCAGATTGCCATCCATTTCTAGTATTATAGCCTTCTTGATCCGTGATGTAGTTCTTACATCAGCAATCCCGTTCCTTGGGCAGCACGGTGGCGCAGTGGTTAGCATCGCTGCCTCACAGCTAGAAGGTCCTGGGATCGAATCCCAGCCCGGACAGGTCCTTTCTGTGTGGAGTTTACATGTTCTCCCCGTGTCTGCGTGGGTTTCCTCCGGGCACTCCGGTTTCCCCCACCACCAAAAACATGTTCTAGTTAACCTGCTCCAGTCAGTGCCCCTGGCCAAGGCGCTGGCTCAGAATCTGGAGTTGGCCCCCGGGCGGCTGCCCACGCGGCTGCCCACCGCTCCTCAGGGATGGGTTAAATGCGGAGGATGAATTTCACTGTATCTGTGTGTATGTGTATGTGCTATTTCTACCTCTCTCCCACGCTGTCTCTTACTTACTCACCCTCTCTATTTCAATTTTATTCTTTTTTTGTTATTTGGTCAGGCCTTCGGAATGCAAAGTGATTGTATTTTGAAACTGTGGGTCACGTTGTTCCTTGTATTTTGTTGTTGTTGTATTTTAAGGTGTCCCCTGGGGTGCCCAGCAAAAGCGACAAGTTTCGTGACTAGAGCCAGAGAGAGATAAAGAAACAATGGCCCCACTGATTTAAAGGGCCCTGGTTCTAAATCCCTGCGTCCGCCACGGCTGTTGACACCCCAAGGTTAATGCACGGGCCGACGTGTTGCTGTGAATCACTTGGGTGCTATACGAATAAAGTTTAATTTGATTTGATGCGGAAATATTTAATTGCGTTCAGGACACTCTTTTTTTGTAAAGTTATTTTTGTGGGCACAAGCTCCGTTTTTCATTCTTTATTGCGAGATATTGAATCGGAAACCGGGATGAAGAGTCAGCGGGGAGACATTGCAGAAAAGCCGCAGAGGGTAGGCAAATCCACGAACGCTGTTCGGCCTGTGGCTTGGGGGAAGCACTCTCTAACCACTCAGCCACCGTGCGCCCCCCCCTTTGTGTTTTTCTTTTTTTTTTTTTTCTCTTTTAATGTATTTTTTTTCTCGTCCTATTCAGGCCATTGTCTCTGCTTTACTAATGTTAGTGGAAATGGGTAGAAATGGGAGGCAGACATGCAACAAATATGCGGGTTGGGAGAATCAAACCCACGACTCATTGTGAGAGATGCACAGCGACACAAGACACACTTTTACATTAGATGTCACGTGACGCATGCGTTGGCCTCGTCCACGTCTCTCTTCCTGGAAATTGTGACATTGCTTTCACCGCTTTGTCTGAGGCCAGCTCAATTTTATTTATCTATTTTTTTCCCAGCCCATGCACCATTTTTCCCCCACTTCATCGATATGGTGCGGCTGAAAGGAGGGGAGAGAATGGCCGACGTAGAATTGCAGCAATTGTCGTCCGGCGGTGGATTGAACAGCAGACCGTGCTGCATCGTGCCGCCACCTGAGACGTGAGCACAACAGAATACGTACTGCACTGCGTTTCTCCCTAAGGTACTGACCTAAAGAGCATGGCTCGTTGTATCGTAAAAAGGTTTCGAAACTAAGTCGTCGTCATAGTTCACTTTCTCCGCTTGTAGCAGAATGTGCACCAACATGGGTCAGCTTTCTCCAGAGTTTCTGGTCCAGTGTCATTCTGTTGAGGGTTGGTAGGTCAAGTCCTGACCATTTGTAGATGTTGTCGCGCCATCTTTTGGGTTGTCTTCCTCTGCTTCTCTTGCCGGCTACCATTCCTTCAAGGCAGAGTTTTGTCAGTCCTGTTTGGGATCTCTTGATGTGTCCGTAGAGTTTAAGGGTTCTGCTTTTGATTAGTACACGTTTCCAAAGGCTTCCATCCTCCATGGCCATGCTAGCCTTAGCCTCTTAAGCTTAAACCTAACCCCGATCCTAAAGCTAACTCCTAAACCTAACCCGCAACCTTAACCCCTTCCCAGAATCCCAAATCCCGACTTTTGTGACGAAACAACCGCGTCCCGTTTAAAATAGTCTTAAAGCTAGCCTCGCTGCTAGCTGTCAACCAAGAGATACATGCATATATGTGTATATGTACTCCTTCCACGGACATCCGGGTGAAATCTACCAGTTCTCCTGTTGAAATATAGCAGCCTGTTATATACAACCATCTTCTCATATCTCATGTGGAAATGTTTCATGGCTCTGTACAGTCTGTCCTAAAATAAAAATTCACTCATTCATTCATTCAAACGGAAACATAGCAAGGGTTTTTGGTTTTTTTCCATCTTATCTCTGTGTCTGTTCCTTTCTGTGGCTCTTTCTTACATCGTACTAACGACATGCTAGCAGATATGGGCAGAATGGGAAGTAGCCATAACAATTACTCAAGTAAAAGTATTGTTACCTCAGCAAAATATTACTCAAGTATAAGTAAAAAGTAGTCATCCAAATATTTACTCAAGTAAAAGCAAAAAAGTACTCCACAAATAAGTTACTTAAGTAGCGAAAGTACTGAGTAACCTTTAGTAAAAAAAATTTTAAAAAAATTAAAAAATGATCGCCCGAGAAGGAGTGTGAGAACGAGAGCACCTGACAGAGAGAGACCAAGAAAGAGAGAGAGAGAGAGAGAGAGAGAGAGAGAGCCCGAGAGGTAGAGAGAGAGATACGACGTCAACATATGTGCCAACAGTTCCCAACAGGTGTCGCTAAAGGTCAAGTTGTAACAAATATCGAATTGCTGTTGTCTCGGTAAAAAGTCGTTTTTTTCCACCTCAAATTTACTCAAGTAAAAGTAGAAAGTAACTTGTGAAAAATGTACTCCAAAAGTAAAAAAAAAGTACACACAGAAATTGTAACGGAGTAAATGCAATGCGTTACTGCCCATCACTGCATGCTAGACATCAGGTCCGACCTCAGGTCACAGCAAGTGTGCTGTTGATTCAAAGCCAAATTGCATCCTTGTTTGCCCCGCGGGTGATTTATGTTATTAGCTCGGTGATCTCTCTCGCTTCTCCCCCCACACCCCCACCTCCCCCCCTACATCTCTTTCTCCTTGCTCAACGAGTCGATCGTTAGCTGCCACGGAGGGCAGTGAAACCGAAGCCCCGCGACCCTCAACTCCAACGGCTCTAAAATATTCATAAGGACAATTAGGAGTTCCGATCAGACTAGCGCGCGCCCGCCCGAGTGTCAGCGCGCCGGACTCGCCGTGCGGAAAGAAGGGCAGCAGCAGGATGTGCCAGCGGGACGTCCGCAGAGCAACACCCTACACCTGCGAGGCGCGTGCCCGCCCCTCATCAATCTGGCCCGGGACGGGGCCGCTGCCTCGTTGGCCCCTCGGTCAGGCGACCGGGGAAAGGGGTGGCACGATGCCAGCAACGCTAAGCACGCCCCCGCCTCTCTCCACACACGCAGAGACACCGGACTGATGTGGAAAACGTGAACGATCTGGCTCAAAGATGATACAAATTGAATGTGGGAAATGTCATTTGGAACACATTACAGCATACTCCAATAAAAACAAAAGTTACTGGACATTACAGCCGCAGCGATTAGTCGATTAATCGGTGACTAATCGATTGTAAAATTAATCGACAACGAATCTAATAATCGATATCGAGAGACACAGGACTGATGTGGAAAACGTGAACGATCAGGCTCAAAGATGATACAAATTTAACGTGGGAAATGTCATTTGGAACGCATTACAGCATACTCCAATAAAAACAAAAGTTACTGGACATTACAGCCGCAGCGATTAGTCGATTAATCGGTGACTAATCGATTGTAAAAATTAATCGACAACGAATCTAATAATCGATAATCGGCAAAGATTTGAATCGTGCTGATGTTTCCCCCATTTATCCACACAAATTTGATATTCATTCATCTTTTTTGAAAATATGAAACATTAAATGACCATAAATAATAAGAAAATACATGAATATGGAGAAAACCATGAAAATATTACAGTTTACATAACATGTAAGGAGTTTGTGTCAGAGGAAGTAACTTAATTTTTGTACAGTAGTTGGTTAAAAAGTGCCTAATTTGACCAGATTTCAAGTTTGCAAGATTCATTTTTCATAATTGTTGCTCCCTGTGAGAATTTGGGGTATTTTTTTTAAAGGATAAAATAGCTAACCGATTCATCGACAATCGCTTCAATAATAATTCAGCAACTAACCGTCTATTAAAATAATGGTGAGTTACACCCCTAGTATAGTGACATAGTGACAGAGAGAGATATAAAAACATGCATGCCGTTGGTTTAAAGACATGATACATGCAGTGCAGCAACGCAATTAAAACACAATTTAAAAAAGTGTTGACATGTGAATAAATACATAAATAAATACATTATCCCGGCCTTCACAGCAGAAAAATGCACAATCCCGGAAACTGTTATTGTTATCTGCGGTCTTATTCCACAGGGGGATCTATGTGGTCTTACTGAACGTTATACACGCACAGGTCATGTACATTGTGAAAGTACTAAATAGTGGCTTCATTCCATTTACTAGGTGATGAGGCTTGGATTACTAGTACTCTATGGCTGTGTCCGAAATCGTTCCCTATCCCCCATATAGTGCACTATATGGGGCGGCACGCCATTTTGTAGGGGTGTCTGAATTCTCCATGTACCCTATATAGTGCACTGAAAGTATCCCACAATGCACCGCAAAATGTAGTGAGCATCGGATGTACCCTAGACGGAGCAATATAACCCATAATGCATTGCGAGACGTTTTAAAAATGACCTAAACTTAAAAAAAATGCCGCGGCGGGAGTAAATAGCGACCGACCGCAGCAAATCGTTATACATGTAAGTACTTTTGGCTTTTTCTGATGATTTTTTTTTATTTAGAATTTTATTATTATATTTTTTTATAATTATATTTTATAATAATTTTCAACGGCGCCGACTCCAGTGTCCGAAATCTCGGGCGTTGCTGTTGAGTGCACTATAAGTGAGTGCACTGTATGGGGGGGAGGAAGTAGGGGATAGGGAGTGATTTCGGACACAGCGTTTGAGTACGCGCAGTGTGAACATTGTCCACCACAGCACCAGAGATTAAAATACTTTATTTAGTCCTACATACATACATGTACAGTGAAATTCTTCCTCCGCATTTAACCCATCCCTGAGGAGCGGTGGGCTACTGTTCTATTGTTAACATTATTATTACTATGGCTGTTAGTAATCATTGTTCATGAGTCAAATGTTCGGCCTGTGGCCTCGCGTTCTCTAACCACTCTGCCACCACGCGCCCTACTGGACTTTTTAACATTTTTTTCAAGTTATTTTTTCCGGCGTCAGCACCGTTTTTCCATCTCTATTGGATAGGATTAATGGGAAACTGGGTTGAAGAGATCGGGGGGTAGACATTGCAGACAAGTTGAG
>OMKY01241956.1:0-12774 GCA_900302395.1 Bregmaceros cantori | reverse complement strand
GACAGACGAGGAAGTGAATGTAATGGCGTTTTAAACATGGTTTTCACGTTAATACAGTTGCATTGAAGTCCACCAAATATATTTTGTATAAACTATATCTAAATTTAACATTGCACAATATTAGGAACTTTAAGAACGAACAGAATTTTTGTGTTCCGAACCGGTTCAGGATCAATATTTTGGTGGCGGAACCGTTCCGAGAACAAAAACGTTAAACATAGGCCTGCCTGAACCGTTCGGAACAGAACTTTTTCAAAATAATTTAGTTTTCAGGCCCTGCTCCAAACCCTTTCAATGTATATTTTACCATACCTAGTGGCACGCGCATGAATGGCAGGCGAAGAGAGAAAGAGAGAGCAGTGAAACGCTGAAAGGAACGTGGACAAAAAGGAAAAGAAAATAGAGAATCAAAGATAAAAGAGAGCGAGAGTCCGGTGTTTACAGTGCGGTTTCCGTTGGCAGCTTGAGGTGACGTTAGAGATTGAAATCTTTTCTGCATGTATTTTAGTGACCTTGCACCAGTGTGGTTGTTACGACCAGGGAGAGAGACAGAGAGAGAGAGAGAGAGAGAGAGAGAGATATGGGGTGGGTGAGAGAATTACAACTGAGAGAGAGAGAGAGAGAAAGAGCGAGAGCCTTCCTGAGTGTAACGAAAAAAGGGCTCCCATAACATGAAGTGTTTTGCACACAGCGAGCTCTGCGTATGTTCAAGGCCAGGAATCTCTCAGAGTTTGGGCGGCCGTGTCGTTAAAACTCACAAGCGCAGACCAAACAAATACTTTGGGGAGGGAAAGGTATTTGGGCCCGAGCGCAATGCTGCAATTTCGGGCCACGCAAAGGCGCAGATAAAAACCCCCCACGTCCTTGCAAGGGCGGCGGGCGCTCGGCTCCCCTGCAACCTGGAATTAAATCGCAAAATTGCGGGTTTTGGATAGCGCTCTCGGGGAGGTGGATAACATGACGCAGTTTCCGTCAGTGGTGCAGGCGGGGTGTTGAATTTGGTGTATAAAGAAAGGAGTAGTACGCTGGCGGGAACCGGGCTCAGATTCTGGCTTGTTTTGGCGAGAAAAGAAAACGCACACGTTGCACTAACCAACTGCGCGGAAAAGCCAAATTACACCAAGGCGTAAATGGTCGTTCTCGCGTTGCATGAACGCCACCGCTGTCTAGCCCGTGCAAGAAACGTGCAAGAAAGATTTGTTTGCGTTGGAACAGCGCGGTTGGGTTTGCAGTTTTCTGAAACCTGTGGTTTTTATTGAAGTTATATCTTGGCAGGCGGCCAGCGGGTGTCGGGGGGTGTCAATTAAATAAAGTTTGGCAGGCGACACGAGGGGTGTCTGGTAGGGGATGGCTGTCTACCCCTCGAGGGGGCAGTGTGCTTTGATGATCACGTGTCATCTAAATATTAATTTAACAAAAGATGAAGTATATTAAACGGTCTTCTACACATATGTGCAGCATGTGTGTGAGCGTGTGGACGTGTGAGTGTTCATTTTGCTTTCATTTTAACAGCATTTTAGTTCGTTTTCATTATGTATTTATTTATTTATTATTACCATTACTATCATTTTATTTCTATACTGGTAAATATTCACACTGTTTTTAGTTCTTTATTTATTTCATTCTATTTGTACTAAAAATCTTTCTGACATTAGTACTCCAGCGCTTCCTCTTGCTGTACATCTTCGGTGCCAAACCATGTCTCTCATTTTAATGACAAATCACTTGACTGTGTGTGTGTGTGGGTGTGCGCGCATGTGCTCTTGTATTTGTATGTGGTTATGGTTGTTTTAATGGGTTGGGAAGGTTGGGGACTGAGTGTTTCCTTTTGTTCTTGTTGTTTTGCTTTGTTTGTTGCTGTAAAGCACTTTGAATTGCTCTGCATGAAAAGTGCTATATAAAGTTTGATTTGATATATGTCATTACATAGCTGGCCCACGAGAAGGCAGTAAGGGCATCATTATACATTCGTTCCGAATGCACAGACCGCAGCGCAGAAACTCCAACATAAACATGCGTACTGCCTCCTGTGGACAGGTGTTGAAAATTAGCACTTGTGCTATGAACACTCATGCAGTGCATATGGTTTGTCCAATGCGTCATGTGATGTCCATACCAAATAATAAATAAAAACCTAACCTAACCTATGCACTACACACTATGCCAAAGCTATGGCTGTTTTCCAACTTGCCTTTTGGCTGTTTGCAGCGTGGTAAATTGATCCTGCATTAATGAGTGTCACAAAACACAAATAAATTTAACATTTACATGGTATAATCTGCAAACATTGAACCATTTAGTTTGTCGTGTTATTTTACTAAAAGAAACAGACTCATACTACGATACTGGATTATAAAAGCATAAGTGGCTATTTCACTTGCACACTTTAAAGATCATGTCTAAATTCCAAAATGTGGAAGATGCATAATTGTGCCACTTTCAAGACACTTTCTTTTGAGAGAAGTGTGTTTATGTGGCTCTCTCACAGCTCTCTTCATGTCGCTCTGACTCAAGTTAAATCTCTGAGAGGGACATAATAAACTGCAAGAGACATAATAAATAATTATGCCAATTGGCAAATGGATGTCAGTTTGAAAACAGCCACTTACAGACTTGCAGTGGATTATAAAAACATATTTCAACAACAAAGTAATGGCTTATGCAGGAATCGCTGGTTCAAGTATTACCGATTTTATATTGTTGTTAAATTTTAATTCAAATTAATTTGTAAATGCGATCAGCCTTCTGAAGTAATTAACAAATTGCTCTAATTAACGGTCGATTGTCGCGCGCACAATCGACCGTCCAAAAGACAAGTTGGAAAAGTGCCTATATGTGCATATATATATATATACTGTGTATACTGTGTGTATATATGTATATGTGTGTATATGTGTATATATGTGTATGTATATATATATATGTGTGTGTATATATATATATATGTATATATATATGTGTGTGTGTGTGTGTGTGTATAATGTGTATAATGTATGTGCGTGTGTGTGTGTATGTATGTATGTATGTATGTATGTATGTATGTGTATGTATATATATAATCACTTTTCTTAAAGTTCCGAAACATTTTTTTTTTTGTTCTCTCAGGCTGGAATGAGCTCCTTATTGCCTCCTTCTCCCATCGCTCCATTTCACTGAAGGATGGTGTGTTACTGGCGTCAGAGTACAGAGACAATGATGTGCACACCGCTGGGGTAGCGGCCATCTTTGACAGGTACATGGGACACTGTATGTATGAGATATGGCGGCTGGAACCAAAGATCTCAAATTGAAAACTAAAGGCACTTGTTTTTTTTTGTTTTTTTAAACTTATTTTTTATTAGATGTTTGTTTGTTTTTAAGCGATATCCGTATTCGATAATATTGAGTATTATCTAACCGTGATTACCAATACAGTATATATTTTCACTTCACACCAAAACTAATTCAAATATTTCAGTCAAAGTAATATCTCAGGTTAAGAATTAATGGGGTTGACATGATTTCTAAAAAGTTGGAGCATACAAAGAAATTAGTATTTGCCATATGTTATTAATACAATTATAACTGCCCTACTTTCGTAATCCATCAAAACATTGATATCTATACTCTGATGTTGAGAGCTTCCAACAATGTACAACATGCCATACTTTGGTTACTTTAGTCATTTCACTGTTTCAAAAACAATACTGATATTTGTGTGCATATCTACAATGACCATTTTGGTTCTGATGTGTTCACCATGTCACTCCAGCATTTGTTTTTGCCAAAATCAAAAATGGGTGTAAGTTTAGAAAATATACCTTGGCAAAGGAAGGTCCTGTTGAGTGGTAGTTATGGAAATTTGAAGCATCATACCAATGTACACATGTCTGTGTCATTATAGGGAAAGTATCCAGAGTGCAGAGGTTGGAGCCATATTTGAAAGGTAAGCACTTCGTTCTTAGAAAGGTAAGCACTTATTTATTTTTTGGAACATGGGGGCAGGGGCATTTTCTTTTTTTTTCTTTTTTTATTGACAAGTTTAGTGTGAAGGGGGTCGGGAGAGGGGATCAGACCTGCAGCATACTTCTGCTGGAGACAGGAATCGATCTCGAGACAGCTCTATATATCTATAGCTATTAAAATAAATGTGTGTGTGTGTGTGTGAGATACATACACACACGTTCATACACACCAATGGCAACAGTGGTCAAGCAAGATGCATAGTGTACACTACGCAATAACATCAAATTCCCTGCATCCATGCTGAATGTGACTTGAGGAATGCCTAACGACCATGACGCCAACAAGTCCTCAAGCTGCTTCCATACATTTTTCCTTTTTTTTTAAATTGTTTCTTTTTAGACACATTGCAAAAACAATTTAAATGCACTAGATTGAGAAAAATATGGATTCTCCACTCGAGTGAGATATAACAAAAGTGCCACTAAAAGGTTGCCATTGTAATATGATGTGTAAAAAGTAGTGCATCGATTTGGAAGGTCACCTCCCATCAGGGCTTGAAAACGAGTCTTAAAGTTCCTTATATTGTGCAATGTTGAGTTTAAATATTGTTTTTATACAACATATTTTGGTGGATGTTCAAACTTCAGTGTAACTGTATTACCGTCATTACATTCGCTTCCTCGTCTGTCCAGAAGATGGAGCCCCAGATGCATGGGGCTTGACGACTGACGGTGAAAGTGAACAAAAATACTCTCCCAGAAATACGATACTTAAAATATATAGAGAACGAGTTTAGAGAAAGTTTTTAACCGGTTTTGTTTGATTTCATAATGTTCCGTTTCTGTTCCGGAACATTTGAAGAAATGTTTTTTCGTTTCCGTTTCCACACCTTGTGAAATTCCATAAAATTCTGCTCGTTTTCGTTTTCGCTCCTTGAACTGCCTCCCATCAAGGCAAGCCCATGGGCAAGTTAATGGAATACAGCACACTTTAAACGGAGCACAGCATGTTTCTTACCAAATTGTTCTATAAAAAAGGATATATATTTGCATTTGAAGCTACATTTTGTAGGCATACTTGACTAAATACTTTGTCTTTTGTGAAGGTTTAAACACATGGCCAGTTGTTGCACAATGTTTGACATTCATGCTTTTAATATTTCATTTTCCATGTTGGGTGCTGTATTTGATTGAATGCAGAGTTGATGCTGCCTTGATGTTGATGTACTGTGGTTGCCCCTGCTGTCTTTGTCAATGTTGTCATTTAAATGGGTTACTGTGTTCTCACAGGGTTCTCACAGAACTGGTCAGCAAAATGAGAGATATGCAAATGGACAAGACTGAGCTGGGCTGTCTCCGAGCCATTGTCCTCTTTAACCCAGGTAGGGAATCGATGGCAATGAACATTAGGGCTGTCAATCTCCCCTGAAAATAGGATTCAAACTCTTAACTGTGTGTTTCCACCAAAATTTGTTGCCTTTCGGTGGCGCAAAACTCAAAATAACCGCCCGTGCTAGCGGTGTTTCAAATCGAGTCGGCGCTCGTGACAAGCAGCGCGTCTAGGAATGGTTGGCATTAGATCAGATACCTCCTTTAAATGCCAAAAGTATCCGATCCGAATAGGTGGAAGGGAAGGCGCATGCCAGTAGAGACCCGCGGAGCTGAAGCAATTTATATCGACCACGGCATTAATTCTTCACAAACGGAGAGGGGGAGATAGGGCGCCATGCAGCACCACTGCTCGCACATGTCTGCGGTGAATGACAGCTGCGTGGCCGCCGTGTCGCCCGGCAATTGATTCGCGCCACAAAAAAAACGGCAAATTGTTGCAGTATTTGGCTTATGTGAACAATCAACATTTAAAATATTTTTCCTTAAACACAATACAATAATAAAAGTACAATAATAAAATGCAAGTTCTTGTATTTTGTGTAATTTAATTTTGTGTTAAATATAGTTATGAAATTCAGTTAAAGCCATAGCTGCAGTAACAAAACAACAGGAAGTGGACACAACTCATACTCGCGCAAATCAATGCGGCATCCACTAGTTCATTCAGTGCCCACCTGGTATCGAGTTTTTCCGAATACTACCGCTCGGTGCCAAAGACGGTTATCGCAGCTTTTGGCTTTTATTGCAAAAATATATAGAGATTTTGGTACAGTACTGCTTATGTCTGCCAGAGGGCAGCATACACACCTCTTATGCCATGAGGTGTATAGTGCCACCGAGTGGCCACTGTCGACACTGCACCCGCATTTATTCAGGATTTTGTCTGAATTCTGCAAGATCATCGGTTCAAACCTGCACTTTATTTTAAGTTGACCTTCATGGGAAAATTAGAATAGAAATAGAATGTAATGTTTACCATATTTAGCCGAAAGGAGTTTATTCACCAGATTTGTATGTCTGAATAATGGGTATGATAAGGTTAATAATTATTCATTTATTATTTTTAATGTATTTACTTTTGGATTACTTAAAAAAAAAGATTCAGTACATTCATTCCAACCAATAACTTAATGTATTCCAAATGATTTTCAATTGGGGGGTGGTTTTAGGCTAAATTATTAGAACACCTGCGCTGTGTAGCAAATTCACAACTATTAAAAAGTAGCCCCTCCCAACCCGTGTGTGTGTGTGTGTGTGTGTGTGCAAATTAGTGCAGGTTAGCTATTCTACCACTGCTTCGTCACGTGACTCACACTCTTGCATATTGCTGACTAGACTGAACACATTCCTCATGCTGCCAAAAAGTTAATGAGGATCAGAATTGTTGCTTTACATAAGGGTGACTTTAAGATTGCGAACGCCTTGAAACTGTCTTTTTCCCCTTGCAATTTCCACAACATGACAAGCTCCACTCAGAACAGGACTTGCCACGGTTACCAAATAGATTGAGTGTACGTGTGTACTAAAGTAATGGTGGCCACACAAAATAACAAGGGGAAGGTACACTACTGTCATAAATATACACTATACGATGATACAAACTGTGTGCTGACTACTTTTATATTTTTTGGTCCATCTAAAATGTTGTTTAATCAGCTACAATTTTGATGGTTATACAATGTTTCAAAAACACAATTACTGGGGGCGTGCGGTGGCAGAGTGGTTAGAGGGCGCCCTAGGCTACAGCGACCCAGGCCGAGCAGCACCACGGGTTTGCATACCCTCTCTGGCTTTTCTGCAATGTCTCCCCCTGATTCTTTATCAGTTTCCAATTGAATCCTGTCACTAGCACTCTCGATAAAAAATGAAAAACGCCACTTGCATCCAAAAAATGACTTGTTGTGTTGATAACTTGGTGTTCGTACACCATCTTGCGCTTAAGCAGAGTCTTTAATCTTTGGCCAAGCTATTCCTGGCTTCAGGAAACTCCACATCACTTCCTGCTCCAGAGCAAAATGTCCTACAGTGTGCTTCTGGTATGCTGTAACAAGTAATGCAAGTTGAGGAAACTTAACATGTGATTAGTGCAGATTAAACAAGTTGGCTAACACTATGTCATGCTGTTTCTAAATGCCTCTGGTCAGTTCCAAGATGTGCTTAAGCATTTTCTTCAATCTTGGTGCGTCTCTGTGTACAGATGCTAAAGGTCTGTCTAACACGGGGGAGGTGGAGCTCCTGAGAGAGAAGGTCTATGCATCACTGGAAGCCTATTGCAAACAGAAGTACCCAGAGCAGCAGGGACGGTATGTACTCCTATTCCCTTGAGGTAGCGCTGGACAATATGTCCTAAAATGAATCATGCAGGTGGCATGCGATGGCAGAGTGGTTAGAGGGCTTTTCTGCAATGTCCCCCCCCCATCCCCGACTCTTCTTTCCCAGTGTACGATTTAATCCTGTCACTATCTCTGTCAATAAAGAATGAAAAACGGCGCGTGCGGCCAAAAAAATAACAAAAAAAAGAAACATCGTATGTTGTGCACTTCACCTTAGTTACACATTAGTTCCTACTGGACATCCTCACTAGAGGGCAGCAGATCTCCAATGATGTTTGCTCTTCGAAGCCTATGTTGGCAATGTGCGGAGCTTGGAGGGTATTCTCTAATATATATTTTTTTTGTATATCAGTTTTTTTCAGTATATTTTATTATATATCCACCTCCATCCTGAGGTCCGCGTTATGTTGGAAAGTGAAGGAAGCTGACATGGATCTACCCATGCACCATTGGTCGTATGCACTGGATGGATCTTTCTGGTACTAAATGTCATTTACTGTGACATCCTGTGTAGCCTGGGCCGTTCGAGCAGTCAGAAAAAGAACAGGAAAAATAATGGGGCCACCTAAGTGCAGCTCAAATTAGTTCTGGAGATATTCTGATGGGGGGGGAAAAACGCCAAATCTGATGTTCCTGTAATTACAGAACATTTATATAAATGACTAATATTCTATGTATACGTTTGCTCCAAATAGGGAAATCTTGGAAAGATTTGTGGTAGTAGTAAATTATGAACTTTTTCTTTTGTTTAACAATTGACGTAGCACTTTGCCGGCCCAAAGCAGACAATTCCACAATGTAGGGCCTATTCATTTTCAACATTTTAATCAAATATAAGATGCCAGAGGGACTGAATGATGGTCCATTTTTGCCCTGAAAGTAGGGCTGTGTAAACTGTTTTGAAATCTTGACTTATTTTTAAATGCAAGTAGTAAAATTGCTTTTTAATGTTTTTCTAGGATAATTGTGGTACATCAATGTTGTAACTGATTTAGTGTGGCTACACAATATGTCACTGTGGTTCTATCCATTGTGTTGTAAATTACAATTGGATGTTCGGACGTATATTCAATACAATTCATGAGATATATATTTATAAAAGTAATCGTAATCGGATGCTTAAGAGCGAGGTCTCTGTACTTGATTCCAAAAGTCAGCAGAATTTGAAAAATATTTTGAGTGATGGAATTCTATGTATTTCCTTCTTCAAAAATCTGAATTGTTTCTGAAATCAACATTTCAGATATAAGAATCAGGATTTTATTTTCAAGCAAAGTCATACAGCCATCCCCATACATCATAAAAATCATACAGCTCTGTGAACAGCTGCTTTGTCCCTCGTGCACAGGTTTGCCAAGCTGCTCCTGCGGCTGCCAGCACTGCGTTCCATCGGCTTGAAGTGTTTGGAGCACCTGTTCTTCTTCAAGCTGATTGGTGACACGCCCATCGACACGTTCCTAATGGAGATGCTTGAAGCCCCACACCAGCTGTCCTAAGGCCAGCTGCGTGTCGACTGGCCCCGGTCAGGTTGACTGGTGTGGGTTAGAAGTGGTGGTTGACTCTCAAAACCACTGTCCTGTAACAAACTATACTTGACCCCTCCCCCACAAGGCCCCCACAAGCTCCCGACTGTCACACTTGCCTCTTCGAAAAGTACTTTTGAAGTTATTTCAACAGACCTGTTTTTGATCGGTCAGACCTGCCGCTGCCACGTGTGTCTGTATGCGTGTATAGTCACTTTATGCATTAATTAGATTAACTATTGTGCAATCAAATTACTTGAAGATATTAATCTAATTAATCATTGGCACTTCACATGTTCACGTACCTCGCCCAGCAAAACAAATGCAGGCCCTAAACACGGCGTTCTCGTTCAGCAAAGTAGATCTCTCGAGCATTCTAATTCTGTTTTACCTAATCTGTCACAATACCTTGCTTAAAGGAGTTGAACAGGAAGGTGTTACCTCCTGCTTGGCATTGCTGCCTGTCGCACCTCCTCCGGTGCCCATGGGTTAGCTGCAGGGTCATCAGCCAGAAACCACCATTCACCAATGTTTCGCTCCTTTAATTCTGGAACGTCTCCTGGTGGCGGAGCAGTGACAGGCCGACAGTGACAGGGAGGTCCCCCTGTCACCCCTGCAGCTGATTGGTGTTGTCCCCTGCCGCTGTCTGGGGTTAGCTGTTATTCCCCCAAGTTCTGTCCTTCCTTCGCAGCCAGAGCCAAAAGCTCCCTTTTTCCGCATCCTCTGCCAAGTCTTTTGTTGCTTTCCACCCAGCGTCGTGGCACTCAGCAGCCAGTTCTGAGTATTTGGCCTTTTTTCGTTCGTAGGCTGCCTCAATCCCTTCCTCCATAGGTACGGTGAGCTTGATGAGGGCCACACTACTATGTCTGGCCGGAGAGATGTGGTGGTGATCTCGGTAGGGAACAGCAGTTTCCTGTCCAGGTCGACTCTCATGCTCCACTCCTGGCCAGGAGTGAATTGCCTGGCCTTGCCGACGCTTCTGCTGAACCCTCTCTTGGGATGGTGTTTTACTACCCTGTCGGAGGCACTCCTCCAGCACTTCAGCTAGCTTTCTCAGGACCTGGTCATGGCGCCATCTATAGCGGCCCTGAGAGAGAGCGGTTTTGCAGCCTGACGGGATGTGCTGGAGGCTTGCATTGGGAGCATTGCAGAGCGCACAACATTCTTCTCTTTCCGAGGGCAGGGAAGTGTGTCATATGTTGAGCGGATGAGGAAGCTGAGTCTTGCCTGTGGGATCTTCCACACGTCTGACCAATTGAGGTTTTTGTTTGAGACTCCCTCCCAGGTTGTCCAGCTTCCTTGCCGAACCTGACACACAGCTTTGATCTTGTAGCGATCTTCCTCCATCCTCGACACTTCCGCCACCACCATCTTCTTCCTTTCCTTGCGGTTGGCCTTGGACCAGAAGCGTGGTGCATCTCCCCATCCCAGGCCTGCTCTTCCTACCTGGACTCTGCCCATGACCTCCTGATGTTGCAGTCGACTGACGGCTAGGTCGACCTCAATCTGGGCATTCCACTTGTGGCCAGTCCGAAACAATTCACTGTATGGAAAAACAACATCAAAATTATGAATTTGCGGAGATTAATTACTGCAATTCATCATTTACAAAATCTGCAATTACGCATTTTAATTGCCTGACAATACACTTGTTAACTATACATTATGTCCAATGAAAGAAGGTATTTCTAACCAGTTTTTTTGTTCCGAGTGTCCAGCTGTGGCGAGCGTCCTCCCAGTGGCGTCAGACGCCGATACAATCAGGCGGCGATCGTAGTGCGAGTTGAGACGGCTGTAGAGTCGTCCGATGGGCCATGTGTAGACCGCAGAGGCACCATTGCGGTGCCGGTGGGAGGCAGCTGGAGGTAGCTGGTCGCCAACGTAGAGATCCGAGTGTCCGGCTGTGGCGAGTGTCCTCCCAGTGGCGTCAGACGCCGGTAGCTGGCCCCCCCGGGCGCCCGGGGGCGCGTGTTCTCGCTCTAGGAAACTTCCAAGAGCAGTCGGGGTCACCAATGTAGAGGTATGTGTGTAAGGAAGGACACAGCCTCTATCATAAAACCTCTTTATTCAAAGAGAGTCAAAACAGAATGAGAATGGAACACTGAATGCCCTCGTGTCTGGTAGACAGCAGAGGGGAGTGTCGATGACATCACAATGAGACACCAAGACAGTAACACCAGTCCCAAATATGGGCATGAATGTGCTGGTCATAGAATGTCACAGTGTCCACGTGGGTATGAAATTTCCCGAAGAAATGTGAACCGCTACAACGTGATGATAATAAAAAAAAAAGCAGCAAAAGCAATAATACACTTCATAATGGGGTACAATTTTGGGATGTCTCGCTACACGAGTTAAACTATAAAGATTCGAGGTAACGCGTGGTCGGCGCAGTGTTGCGTCCGCCGTTCCCGTCCTGAGAGTTTAGTGGTGTAGAGAGCCGACAACACCTCATTCGCGCACAACCGTCCAGTCCTATTTTGCGAATACCCGACGTCAGTGTTACACACACACACACCCACGTATACATACACAAAAAGGGTCCTTGGTTACAGCCACACCTGTACAAGTTACAGGCTCACCAATTACCTTCCCCTCCTGTTTTGGACTCAATTGCAAAACCAGTACGCCGCACAAATTACGGCTCCTCTAATTGGAATACTCAGAATTTCGATCTCAATTACAACCAACATCGCATTAACAGCAGTACTGACCCTGTGCGTCGGTCGAGATTGATGCTGCACCAGGACCCGCTACACCACAACCATTCCTGCTTCCGTGGCGTGTTCACTTCACCCAGGCACACTTGTCCGTCCAAGGCTGGACAACACTGGGAAACAGTACACACATCATTACGGTCAACCCACACAGGTGATCAAGGCAGCCTCCTACATAACATCGTTCCCCCCTATAGCATGACCTAACATATCTCATCCTACAGCTGTTCAACATGCTACATGACTAAACCTACCGTCCACACTTTTCCCACCTCCCTCCAGCCATAGCTATGGCGGGACTGTCATAATTCTACACAGCGCTAACAATCATCATTGTAACTATCAGCACCACAGAGAATTACCTACAGAAAGCTGGGACCAACGTTACAAAGGCTACCGTGAGTAACACATTATGCCGCCAGGGACTCCATTCTTGAAGTGCCAGACATGTCTCCCTACTTACGCCTGTTCACCCCAGGGTTTCCTAGAGAGCATTTGCATATTCCGTAAGAGTATTGTGAGAATATGTCAGATGAAACCAAGCTAGAACTGTTTGGTAACGCAACCCATCATGTTTGTATAGTGTTATGGAATGTCACGACTTGCTGTGCGTGGTGTCGCGCGCTACGCTCCCGGTGTGCACCCGTCCTAACTACACACCGGTTTCCCATCTGCCGATCACCCGCCAGCCTATAAGAGGCGCCTCGTTCCCGCTCTTCCCTGTCGGATCGTCAGTCGACGTTTCCTGATCTAGCCCTGGGCACGCCTGAACTGACCTGCTCGCTACCTGTCCGCCTGCCTGCCTGTCTGCCTGTCTACCTACCTGCCTGCCTGCCTGCCTGTCTGCCTGCCTGTCTACCTGCCT
>OMKY01241837.1:0-11713 GCA_900302395.1 Bregmaceros cantori | reverse complement strand
AATTAACAATGTACCCAATACAGTGCACCATAAGTATCCCACAGTGCACCGCAAAAAGTAGTAAGCATCGGATGTACCGTAGACTGAGAAATATAACCCATTATGCATTGCGAGAGGTTTTAAAATGACCCACACTTCAAAAAAGGCACAGTGGGAGTAAATGGCGACCGGCCATGGGAAATAGTTATAAATCTATGTACTTTTCACTTTTTGTGATGCACAATAAGTGAGTGCACTATATGGGGGGGTAGGGAGTAGGGGATCGGGAACCATTTCGGACACGTCCAAAGTGTACTTGTACTCAACAAGTCTCTCTCTCTGTCCAGCGGTGGGCATCGTTCCCACCAGGGAGCTGGCTCTGCAGGTCAGCCAGATCTGCATCCAGGTGGGCAAGCACATGGGTGGAGTCAAGGTGATGGCCACCACGGGAGGAACCAACCTCCGAGACGATATCATGAGGCTCGACGAAACTGGTAACTAGCTTAGTCTCTCTGTTAACTAGCTGTCTTAATCTAACTTGGAACTAGCTGACTTCATCTAACTGGTAACTAGCTGGCTTTATCTAACTGGTAACTAGCTCCAGTAGTTGTGGTGTGGATGTTGGATTAGAGGTGTGTCATGGGTTTTCCTGGTGCCATGTGGACAGATTTTTCGAAATGCCCTCCAGTGTGGTGTTTTTTAATCCTTCGTCTCCTAGCCTGGTAAAGAAGTAACTTGAAACTGTACTGTACGACCAGTCAAAGTCTCGATTCTCTTCCAGTGCACGTCATTATCGCCACGCCCGGGAGGATCCTGGACCTGATAAAGAAAGGCGTGGCCAAGGTCAACCAAGTGCAGATGATCGTCCTGGATGAGGTGAGGAGGCAGTGGGTTTTGACGGGCAACTATCGAGGAAGACTTGACAATTTGTTTAGCGTGACAGTGCCGTACGGCTTGACGCAGCCTTTCATTATGGTTTCTTCACCATACCACTCACAATCGAGGATGAACAATTAATTTCTGCGTGGCACATTGCGTTGACAAGTTGCCCTGTTGAGCTAACTTGATCACAGCAGTCCTATGCTGAAAATGCGATCCTCTCTGAACAAGTTTTACATTGTTTAAAGCTGCCTTGTCTTCAAATCAGGGCTCCGAACCGGTTCAAGGAACGAAAACCAAAAACGAGTGGAAATTTACTGAATTTTACAAGGAGCAGAAATGGAAAGATTTCAACTGTTCCGGAACAGAAAGACATTATGAAATCCACAAAACCGGTTTCCAGTCTCTATATTTGAACATGTCTGGGAAACTATTTCCGTCCACTTTCACCGTCAGTCATCAAGCCCCATGCATCTGGGCCTCCATCTTGTGGACAGATGAGGAAGTGAAAGTAACTGCATTTTTAAACCTGGTTTTCACGTTAATACAGTTACACTGAAGTTTGAAAGGCCACCAGATTTTGTATAAACGATATATAAACTTAACATTGCACAAAATTTGGAACTTTAAGATCATACAAAATGTTTGGGTTCCGAACCGGTTCAGGACCGATATTTTGGTGGCGGAACGAAAACGTTAAAGATGGGCCTGCTGAATCGTTCGGAACGGAACGTTTGAAAAATAATTTTGTTTTCAAGCCCTGCTTCAAACCACGCGGTGTGGTAGTATCGCAACTTTGGAATGACCAGCATGTCCTCAAGATATTTGCTAAGCCAAAATCTTTCTCCAAACTCGTCGGCTTATTGTAAATCTCCTTCGATTGACTTTTTAGGCCGACAAGCTGTTGTCTCAAGACTTCATGGCGATGATGGAAGAGATCCTGAGCTTCCTTCCCAAGCAGAGACAGATCCTCCTCTACTCGGCCACCTTCCCCCTCAGCGTGCAGAAGTTCATGGTGGGTACTGTGGGCCTCTTGTTCCTTGGTCTTGCAGCCACGTCTGTGAAATGTAGAAGTAGGGCTGTACGATTTTGCCAAAGAATAAAATCCCTATTCGTTTCCGATTTCTTGAGGAAAAAAGACAAAATATATCAAAACTAGTAGTTTCATATTTCAAACTTTGCAAATTGGTGTCAATTTTTGGAAGTAGACGCCTCATCCTTTGGCTTAGGATTAATACAATTATCAATTTATAATTTATATACATATAACTCACATATTCACCATATAACTTAAACGGATCAGTAAAATCATTAATGTTGAAAAGGAAATCCGATTTGGCGATTTTACTTTCATAAAATGATCCGGTTTCGAATTCAAATCTTTTTTTTTGTACAGCCCTATATAGAAGTATTTTTCATATTGGCAATCTCTGCATGATGATGTGTAGGGCTGCAACTAATATGATCATTGATGACTTGCCCACTTTTACGGACTATTGATGTAATCGGTTTGTAAAAAAGTTTGCAATATTAATATTGCAAACTTGTTTCACACTCCACCCATTGCTAACATTTCCTTTTATTTAGTATTGGCATGGAAGGGCCTACTCTTCAAAGCTAAATTCTAACGTAGTATTGGTGGTGTTGAAATCAAGAAGACCAAATGTGTTTTCCAGTAATCATGTACATCATGTATGCATTTATGTAACAATTTTTTATAGGTCATGTTTCCAGGCCATAATGTGAACACGTGTTAGATACGTACATTTCTTATTGCAATGTCATGTTCCGTTTGCTATTTAATATGCCACTTTTCAGTGAAACGGGCACATTTCTAGACTGCTCATCCTGACTGACACTGGCTGTTTGAGATCTGTCAATCCTCATATATTTCGGGTTTCAATAAGGCGCTGTTGAAGCCCTGAATTTCAACCAGTGTGCTTCCTCCATATCTGAACCCACATATCACCCCACCATCCATATCTGAAGAAATCATTGTCTATGAACAACTTGCTTAATGGGAGCAGTCGGTGAGTGCCATGGGCAGCTTACCGTGATCGCCTATGGGTATAACGTACCAGTTGTTGAACCAATTTCTTACAAAGTAAACGTAGTTCATAGATCAAACTCAAATTTGCTGTGCACTCTGTTGCAGAACTCTCACCTGCAGAAGCCTTACGAGATCAACCTGATGGAGGAGTTGACATTGAAGGGGGTCACCCAGTATTATGCTTACGTCACCGAGAGGCAGAAGGTCCACTGTCTCAACACGCTGTTCTCACGGGTAGGTACTGACCGCGTCTCTGGGAGTCATGTCTAGGACGGCACCAATTCATAAAATTCTGTTTAAAAGTAAATTTATAACTATTTGCTTTGGTCGGGCGCTATTGACTCACGGCATGCCTTTTTTTGTAGTTTAGGTAATTTTTAAACTTGCATTGCATTATGGGTTATCTCGCATGGTCTAGGGTAAATCGATGCTCATTACCTTTTGCGGTGCTTTGTGGGATACTTTGAGTGTACTATATAGGGAACAGGGAGTATTCGGGCACCCCTACAAAATGGTGTGCACTATATAAGGGATAGGGTGCGATTGCGGACACAGCTAGTGTCCCGGTTGTAGCTGAACCAAACTTAACATCAAACTGTTGCTAAAGACTGGGTCTTGTTGGCAGACTGGTTATGGACATGGCCCCTAACGCTCCCCATTGTTAATGCCGCATTTTCTACCACAGTGCAACAAGTTCTCCTCCCCTCCTCGGCTCGTCTGCAATCTGTACCCAGATCTCAACCCATTTTAAGATTAATCCTATCCAATAAATATTAAAAATGGCTCACGCCGGGAAAAGTTAAAATTTGATCTAGTCTTTTTGCTCTCTATAAACATAGCCTTACTTGTAGTTACTGTTGATTTTGACAGCTAGTTTGAGAGGCTGTTTATACGAGGACAATTGCGAGGGAAAACGAAGTTTCATGAAACATGTGGGTCGTGTGTGAGGCCGATAAAACCTGAAGACACCTTCCAGAGTAAAGTTTAAAAAAAAACTATATGCCGGTTGCACCCTCTCTTGAACTGCTGTAAACTCAAAACCTTTTCAGGTGGCACACACATCACACCCATGCATCGACCTGGCATCTTAACGCCACACCCCTACCTCAATCACTCAGATCTTCAAGCTCTTGCTTCAATCACTCAGATCTTCAAGCTAAGCGTACAGGAGTAATGGCAGTTATAGTTGACGTGCCAAAAAACTGGTCTGAAAATACAACTCTGAATGGTCACATGTTCTTCTGCACCAATGGGATGGCTGCATTTACTGGCAAGTCCTACAAAAATGAGTAAACTAATCGGGTTGTGCCGATGATTGAATCATGCGTTTGTGCGCCATAGATCCGTACTATACATTTGGGTGTGGAATAGCATAGTGTATGTTGACACCATAATTTTTAATAACTAAATAAATGTGTGCTGTCACATTAAATCGACAAGTTCAAAAATATATCTGAACACGTGATGGTATGGTGACGTAATGGCACCAGAAGTCATATTGAGCCTAGAATTCTTACCGGAACTAACCACCAAATTGTCTATTGAACCGAATGTATATGAATCTCCAAGCAGACTAATGTACAATTACTTATGGGACACTTTAACGCCCTGCGGACATACCGGTGTTGAATCTCACCACTCAGCGGTCTGACATGCATATCCAATGTAATAGTCTACTCTTAAGAAGTCCTCCTGAAATGGCCCGTCTAAACATGGTTGAAATATTGAATATTGCTCCTCTTTGCAGCTCCAGATCAACCAGTCCATCATATTCTGCAACTCGTCACAGCGGGTGGAGCTGTTGGCCAAGAAGATCTCCCAGCTGGGTTACTCCTGTTTCTACATCCACGCAAAGATGAGACAGGTCGGGCTCCCTCTTTAGAGTGGTATGAAAATTTAGCTTTAGTTTCAAAAATTGAAATACTTTATTCCGTTGAGCCTCTGTTCAATGTTTAAACGCTGACGTTTTTTATATTACAATTACATTATGTTTTTTTTTTAAATCAAATATGGCTTTATTGGTATGGTAATGAGCATCATACATTGCATAAGCATACATATAACATAAACGTCAATAGATAAAAAAAATCTAAAGCCTATATAAAGAGAATATAAAGACTGTACACACTTTATAGTGTATATACATAGGAACAGCATTTCTATCATTCGTACTGTAATAAGTCTTCATATAAGCGAACATTAAGTAATCTCTCCTGTCCCCAGTCATTCAGTCAGACACATAATTGTGCTGCTATTAGGCACATTCACTTTTCTCTCCTAGGAGATATTGTAGTGATGCATCGTCGGATATTTTCAAATTCTTTGCCTTTCTGTGAGATTTTGAAGTATGCTTGTCTTTATGCATCACAGTGCAACAGAAGTGTAGCGAGTATTCACCTTTCCTTGGGAACAAAGTGCGTTGTCTGTCCTCCCTGTCTCTGTGTCTACCATACTATTTTCCATGAGTTGACAGACCAGAGGGGGAGCCAATTTCATAACAAGAGAAATTACCTTTTTTTTAATGTCTTTTAAATACTCTTTTGCAGGTGACTTTTTGTAGATTATTGCAGAAAGCTTTCCTATTGAATTTTGTCCTAGTTTTGGCTAAATTGTCCCTTAGCGATGCAAACTCTTCGGCGAGCTCCACGCTGGATAACTTGTTCTGTTTGTTGACTAACTGCTCAGAAAACCAATGGCCGGGAATTAAACGTTTGTTGTGTTAGTAGTTTCACTTTGCTCTTTGATGCCCCCCAATCTCCACTATATTTTCTTAAATAGAAAAAGGTTAAGATCAAAGGTTTTAATTGACTATGAAAATTGCTAGTGGCAGCCCTGCTTCGGACTGAAAAACGTCTGCTCTACAGGAACACAGGAACAGAGTATTCCACGACTTCCGCAACGGACTCTGCCGCAACCTTGTCTGCACTGGTGAGTTTCGCTACAATCTTTCCGTAAGGTCGCGAATCCAACAAACGTGTTAATGGGGGCAAAGTGCTGAGGGAAGTAGGGCTGAAACAATTATTAGAGGTACTAAAGGAATCAAATTTTTTTTTGAGGTTGCACAACAATTTTAAATGGTCTGATCTCACATATTCCAAATGTCAAATTTTCTTCATCACAGATGTTTTATCAAATGAGTCCCCAGGCGGGAGGTGAAACGAGTGCCGGACTCGTAACACTTCACTCACTCACAGATGTCAAAAGTACCCAGATTTCCTACTTGAGTAAGAGTAAAATACATTAGTAAAAAAAATTCAATTAAGACTAAAGTACTGATCCAAATATCTACTTGAGTAAAGGAGAGTACAGGCTGAGAAATGTATTCAAAGTATTTTTGAAAGAATAAACTACAAAGTACTGAGAATTTTCAATGTTTTATGGTTATAATGTAGTAATTGGGACTGTACTCGGTGCATCAGCGTCCCCTACTGACTCATATTATACATCTTCTACCCCGTCAGTGCGCAAAAAGAGAGGAAAAAGTAACAAGCATGTTTAGGCACGTTGCCCTGTTTGTGAAGAGCGGACGGGCCGCTTGTCACGAGCGTCAACTCTAATTGAAACACATCTGGCACGCACACATTGTGTTTCATACAATATATATAACACGTATTGTTAACATGCGGCACCGAACTCCAGTGGAAAAGCACCGTAAAGGGTAACGGATTGCGCGATGGCTCGTACTATGGCTTAACATTTGATCTGCTCCTAAACAGACCTGTTCACGAGAGGCATCGACATCCAAGCTGTCAACGTGGTCATCAACTTTGACTTCCCCAAGCTGGGGGAGACTTACCTGCACCGTATCGGTCGATCAGGTAGACTGGCCACTTCACTCAACACTTCTCCAGAGACTAGATGAGGGGCGATGTGGGGGCGGTACAGTCCGACTTCACATTGAAGCAACTTCTTTGATTAAAAATGCTGTTTCAACATTACATTAATTTATTATTCAGCGCCAAACATGGCTATTACAAATTGTTGGGATTTTGTACTTTTATCATATTTCTGACTATTCATACCCAAATGGTGTATGAATAGTCAGAAATATGATAATGGTACAAAATCCCAACAATTTGGAATAGCCATTTGTACTTTGTTAGGATTCTCACCTTTTACATTAGAATTTGTGTTCAAACATCGGTGCTTATTTTTAGCATTAAAATGGTTGGAGCTTTGGATATTTGACATGAATATGTATGACATCAACATGACCAGTGTCGCGCATTCTCACCGACTTGGCCCCGTCAATGTCCGATGAGCAGAGTTCTTGTCCAGTGTTGGTCAAAGAGAAAGTAGTCCGGCTTGTTTGCTGGGGTCAGGAAAATAACATCTTTCTCTTCCCAAAATGGTGCAAAAGGGTGATTTATTTGCATCACAAGTATCTGCAAAATCACACGTCGTTATACCTTGGGCCCTACTTTCACTTTGCTCAGCACTGGTTATGTTGATTCCATACATATACATATTCATATCAAAAATCCTACTAACTAACCCTTTAAAGGGCTGTGAAACAATGTACCACACAAACATGGCGAAGGAAGGAAGCTAATTTCTAACGAGAGATTCTGAGATCAGACCTGTGTCGGCAGATTCTGAGATCAGACTTGTATCGGCGGATGTTTTGTCAGCTCAAAATGTTTACAGCCCCATTCATAACCAGATGTTCGGAATAATTGGTTTTGCACTGCACTAAGTAGTTGAATGAACTGACTGAACACTGGGTTAAAATTTTGTATTTAAAATAAACCTGTGCCGTCAAACAGCATATTGCGTTAATATAAAATTATCGGGTGTTACTAAAAATGGCGCTGTTATCTAGTGTACGTTCTGAACACTGTAAAGAATGCACCGAACAAAATACACTCGCGTCACATTGTCTAGTGATAATCCGTAGCGTAGTCTGGAAACCGGAGGGAAACCAAAAAAGGCTCTTCAACCTGCGTGGACATGGGACATATGAGCGGCCCTAGCAGTGGGTCCTCCACCGACGTGGCCTTCAGAGGCTCCCGTTGGTCACAGCAATGTCGGCGGAGGACCCACTCCACCCGCTCGCACGCAGTGTTGGAAGCACGTCTAGCTGCGTGGCTCGCCGTGCGGCAAGTCACGGGACGGGTTGGAGGCGAAGGAGAGGACCTCTTGGCAACATGCTGAATCGCCACACCATAGCACACATGGTCTTCACGCAATGTGCATTTCAGAAACAAATCGGTTACCTGCGAGCGCTTTGGTGAATGGATAGGGAGAGGATATTAATAATGTACAATTGATAATGGAGAAAATGATGTCAAAAGCAACAACTTTCAAATAGTATATCATAGTGTTTGTTTCAATATAACATTAACATTTACAATATTTTAAATTAAAAAAAAATCCAATATATATCAGCATTTTAATTTTTCAATTTTTAATCCCATTACTTCAGCAAATTGTAGAAATAAACTTTTGAATTACATACGTAATTCACATAGGCACTTTCTTTATATGTAAGATTACCAAGAATGTAGAACTTTTTTAAAAATTTCCATCATGAATTGTGATTGATAGTCTAATCTAATTGCATTTTATAGATAATCATATTGAGTTGACTTGATAATGTAATCTTAATGTTGAGGTTAGTGATGATATGCAGCCATAATTTGCAGCAATGAACGTGTTTCTCTTATTCACCGTTCATGCAGGGTAGCGCGGCCTTATTGTATGTGTTAACTACACATTTTAACACAAGTGTTTTATAGTGAGTCTTTTTTTTTTTTTCAGTCGATGGCTATGTCCTATGTAGTGCACTATAGGACACACACCCTTTTGTAGGGCTGTCTGAATACTCCCTGTACCTTTTTATATAGTGCGCTCAGTGTCCCACAATGCACCACAGAAAGTAGTGAACATCGACGTACCCTAGCCCAGGAAATATATCCCACAATGCATTTCGAGAGATTGTGAAATTTGTTAACGGGAAACGAGATTAATTTCTAAATTAATCTAGGTCCAAAAAATAATCTATGCCCACCACTAATTTAAAATCTATTCTCTTCTGTGTGGCCTGCTTACATAGACATGGATACAAATACATACACTTAAACCCAGCCCTACTGTGTTGTATGAATTACATAGAAGTAAAGATTTGCTCGCATTTATTTGTTATATTCAGAGCTTTGAACCAATATTTTTTTCCAATCAAGAAACGGAATTCTAACGTTTCCTGTTGTGTTCCACCAATAAATTGACGTTCCTGAACCGGTTAGAACAAAAAATATAGTTCCTGGAACGGTTAATTTCGTTCCTTCGGCTGAAATGCAGTGTTTCAATTCAAGTCGAAAGTTTAACGACCGCGTCAGAGTACAGGCAGTAGCGAGGCGAGCTACTCACTGCAGCCGTGCTTCTGTCGTTATGCACGCACATTGCGTTTGTATGGTCAGAGCATATATATAAGAAGATAACATAAGCTACTTTATTTTGTTATACATACATGTACAGTGAAATTCTTCCTCCGCATTTAACCCATCCCTTGGGAGCGGTGGGCAGCCGCGGCGGAGTGCCCACCTCACATCGTGAGACAGTGGGCACCAAATGGAGCAGGTTAACTAGAACATGACCTATGTGTAGAACATATTCGAAATCATCACGAAACAGCCTACAGACTTGTGTTTTTATAATACATTTTAATATCCATTATAATAAGGGTTTAAGTACCACAGAGCGGTCAGCAGCCATGTTTCATTCACCCCGCACCTCTCGCCCTCCATGCAGTCAAATTGACATACATGCAAATAAACGACATGTAATATAAAGTCCTTAGCGACAACTGGGGTGAACCTGGCTCTAATCCCAACTTCATGCGCTATGGTGAAGGATCGATCCTTCAGTGTGCTCTGCTAAGCACTGCGTGTTTAATTCCTCAAATGACGGGAACAGTCTAGTGCAGGGGTCCTCAACCTTTTCTACTCAAGGTCCGGTTAGGATCTGCAATCTCTTATCGCGGCCTGGTACCGGGTCGGGGACGCCTGGTTTAGTGCAATAAGCGAACGTCGGAATCCTGCAGGAATTGCGGACGGGACTGGGACAAAGTATTATAGTTGCGGGCGGGCGCGGACTGAAAATAATTCTTTGCGGGATTGGGACTGGACAAAGCAGGACCGGGGTGGGCGCGGGACTGGAAAATCTGTCCCGCGCAGGGCTCTAGCCGTTACATACATCTGTGATCTGTCAATATACACACACCAACTCAGCGAGCCGTTGACACGGCCATAGCGCATCTGTCCCGCGCAGGGCGATTTTATTTACCTAGTGTGTGTTGTTCAGGTGAGTTTGTATTTCAACGCAGTGTTTCAACAAAAACTTCGAGGAACGGTATTGACCGGGTTACCGATATTTTAAAATGAGTGTTTCTGTTCCGGAACATAAAAAAATAGTTTCCGGTTTTGTTTCTGTTCCTTGGAAAATACAAAAAGTTCCCGGTTTTCGTTCCTTGAACCGGTTCAAAGCCCTGGTTATTTATGTATTACATTAGTCTTGAATGGAATTACAATCATTTTCATGGCGTGAAAATGGTCAAAGCCCTGGTTTTTAGAGCTTGACGTGACCTACGACCTGACTTGATGGCGTCTCTCTCCACAGGGCGTTTTGGCCACCTGGGTCTCGCAATCAACCTCATCACGTACGACGACCGCTTCAACCTGAAGGGCATCGAGGAGCAGCTGGGCACTGAGATCAAGCCCATCCCTGGCATCATCGACAAGAGCCTGTACGTGGCAGAGTACCACAGCCAGACTGCCACGGAGGAGGGCAAGCTGTGAGGTTGGTCAATGCCGTACATTGGGACAGCTAGTCAATTGACCGGCGAAGATGCAGAGCAGTATTTGCATAGCATTGTCAGTAAAAGTCTGTTGCTTTATCCATGGCAATATAGTGTACATGGCAGCCTAACTACGTACATTGTATTTGCCCAGTATAATGGATATGAAGTGCTAAGTATACCACTTAATCGTATGTATACCTCACCGTGCATGTACGTGATGCCCCCAAAATGTCTGCTGCCACCAAACCGTGACGTCATGTGTGTCAGTCCTATTGACGATGAAATTAATAAACAAACCTAATTGCAGTTGATAACGTTTCAATTATTTGGCAAACATCAGTTTTCTGCAGTTGTACAAAACTGATGCTGATGATCCCCATATTTAAATTTGACAAGATTAAGCCCTCATCGTTGCTTGCTCTGGTCATTTGAGGATTTTTTTTTAAAGGGAGCTCACAGATAGTCGACTTATCGATTCAATAATCGCAACTAAACGTATCAAATTTTGTTGCGGCCCTAATCTGCACATTTGAAAGATGGCTAGCTGTCAGTACAGACTTAAAGCTGCAATTAAAAAAAATGAATGTCAACGATTGTATCCAGCACTAGCTGCAAGGGTTGTCTGAGAAGTAAATTCTCAAATGTCCTCAAAGGATCATCAGAAGTGCTACTAGTAAACGTTTGTGTGTGTGTGTATAGCTGTAATCTTTGCAGTTTAACTCACTTTACTCCATCCTGTCATCCACAGAACATTCTTCAAACCAGCCGCCGTCCCAATTCCCCTCACTCTCCATCACTTTGACTCTTCCCTCACCTCAGATTATCCCTTTTTAAATGTACAGTCAGTGTCTGCCTCCAATCTGGGAGACTCCAACAAACGAGGAGGGGGGGCCAACTCCCACAGTTTCCAGGGCCATCAGCTGCACCCCCACACCTCAACTCTCCACCAGCACCCCCTTCCACTCCCCTACCCCCTGCCCAGCAACACTCTGCTCGGAGACTACGCT
>OMKY01241761.1:0-10030 GCA_900302395.1 Bregmaceros cantori | reverse complement strand
ATAGTAGTAATGTGCATAAGGGTGACATGCTCATTCAGACGTTAGATGTAGGGAATTGAGGACATTGATTGGAATGTATGACTTTGACTTAATAATGTTTAATGTTTATTGTTGTGGTATTAATGTTGATATACCAATTAATGTTGCAGATACCACGTGTGCCTGTTTGAGTAAAGGAATTCAGCGCCAAGTCTGTGTGTGTGGATGTGGTGCCATTTTTCGAAGAGGTTGGCTACAGAATAGATAGTATTAGTCGGAAACTGGGTTGAAGAGTTTGGGGGTAGACATCGCAGACGTCCTCCCCTTGTCGCAGCCGTCAAGGGGAGGAGAACGCGCGGCACTGTGGATGCTGTGATCGAAACCACAGCGGCATTACTATGAATGGGGTCGCGTTATGTGCATCGTCTTTAACCACCCGAGGTTGTGTTTATTTGTGAGTGAGGATACTGAAGTCTCTCCAGAGCGATGTTGTCGATGGTGCCCAAGCTGTTGTAGACTAGAGTGCTGCTCAGGAGAACTGCCAGACTGAAGATCCAGTTATCATTGTTGTCATCACCCTGGGAACGGCATCATCATCACTTCAGTACACCCTCAAACCCATAGTGCCTCTCAGTCTCCCTCTCTCACACACCCGCACACACACCAAACTCACAAATCCAACTCACCTTCTCCACATCTCCCAAGCCCTCTGTGTCCAGGAGAACCAAAGTGTGATCTGTGGGGTAGAGCATGCCTGATTACTGTATATTCTAGACGACAATATGCATCTGAAAATTGTTGGTGAAGAAAAAAAAAAAGAGTTTAACTTGCACCCAAGGACATGTAAGTTTGGAAATACTCAATGTAGGGCACCACATTTTAAACTAAACTAAACAAGATAAATTGACATAACGCCATCATTGTATAAATGATGAGGTGATGTCATGGTGTATGTAGTACTAATGTTGCTAATGTGTGATATTAACCTTTAGCTGGTTCTGCTGCCCTAACTATTACATTTTTGTCAAATACACATTGGATCGTTTCCCAAACATCAACAATCATCTGACCCACTCTCCAAGGACTACACGGGATGTACATTATCAGTCGTTTTATTCAGGATTCTTCAATTCAGTTCAGCAAGATAGTAAAGACAGTTGGATCACGTACTTCGGCTTGGATTACAACATAATTTGATCAAATTAAATGACAGGTCATCCCACAAGTAGCCATTCCTTGACCAGTAATCCTGTTTCTTTAAGCAGACTTTGTCATAGATTTATTGCTGGCAGGCCCACACTTGGTGTGCAGCGGACTCCGGACAGCCGCACCAGCGCAGTGGGGGTAGAGGGCCGGGAAGGGAAAGCGCATGGATGGTGTTTGAACAAAAACTTTGAGGAACAAAATAAAACCGGTATTAACCGGCAACCATTATTTTAAAATGAGTGCTCCAGTTCCGGAACATGAAAAATAATAACGTTTCCGGTTTTGTTTCTGTTCCCTGAAAAAACAAAATTTCCCGGTTTTTATTTTCGTTCGGTTCAAAGCCCTGAACATAAGCATCCATGGGTTTTCTATCCAGCTTGTAAGTAAAGTTAATCGTATTTATTGTAAGCAGAGCTTTGAACGGGTTCAAGGAACGAAAACGAAAACCAGGAACTTTTTGTATTTTTCACGGAACAGAAACAAAACCGGAAACGTTATTATTTTTTATGTTCTGGAACAGGAACACTTACTTGCACAACACAGTATGTGTTAAATATAATCCCCCGTGCGCAGACCTAAATGGTTTGCCCCGTATGGACGTGTAAACGGCTCGCTGACTTGGTGCGTGTCCCATGAATGTCCAGGTAGACAGATGAAGTTAGATGTACGGCCCCGTTATTGCTTGCTTTACGCACCGTTATTGATTGCTTTATGCACAAATCCGCAGAATTTAGAATGTGAGCGCCGTCAACTTCACCGGCGCATGCACACCCGCGCATACTCGCCGACTTCCATCATCCAGTGCTGCTGCTAGTTTTGTCGCCGACGCGAGTGTTTACTGTTCCTGCACAATAATATAATACGTCTAGAAAGACCCACGGGGTGATTTTGGCGTTGGTTCACCTCTATCTTTACGTTTGCTCCGGTGTATGGCTAATAATGTCTAATGTTTCTTTTCTATTTCATATCTGTGAATAGACACACACGCGCGCGCACACACACACGGAGAATGAGTCGGTGTGAACAACTGCGAATGGCCGTACTGATAAGTATGAAATGCAAGGACATTAAACAACAGACCAAACGCACGCATACGTACACACGCACACACAATGTAGCGTCCGTCGTTGCCGCAGCAACACAAGTCTCGCTCATGGCGCCTGGGCTACTGTGATTGGCTGGCCCCAAGTTAGTCTGGCACCACGACGATCTGTTTACACCGGTCGTTAAACTGTCCTTTCCTTTCGACTTGAATTGAAACACTGCGTTTCAGTCGAAGGAACAAAATTAATCGTTCCGGGAACAATATTTTTGCGTTCTAACCGGTTCAGGAACATCAATTTATTGGTGGAACACATAACCGGATACGTTATAATTCCGTTTCTGTTCGGAACGGAACGATTGGAAAAAAATCAAAGCCCTGATTGTAAGCATACATTTCAATTTAAATTAAATCTTGGAACCTAGAAATGCATAGCAGTGCTGCTCTTACTACATGCTAGTAATGTTGCACATGCAACTACATATACAATGCTAGATATGGAATGCTGAATATGCAACCGCAAATGATTTGTTCCAGAATTCACGATGATAAAAATGTGCCAAAGTGTCAACCGGCTTTGTGCAAAATAAAAACTGAATTAAACTGATTCTGAATTAACACAATATTTTGTGCTGGCGTATTCAGCAAGTCATGTGTGTGTGTTGAGTGTATTGTGTATGTTTGTATACCTTTTTTAGCAGGGTGCGGTACACACCACATCCAAATGCCTTTGGTTTTGGCTTGGATGGTATCACCAAGCGCGAACCCTGGCAGAACCAAACAGCAGACACAATACATCATTCCACTAGGGCTGTACGATTTTGCTTAGAAAAATAAAAATATGTTTTAATACTAAAACATCAGTTTTGAGAATGAAGCACAGTGAATATATACACATCCAAATATTCAATGATAATTTACAACACCTGCAAAACTTCTCAAAGCAACATAGCTCAGGCTGTTGTAGCTGTTAACATTAGGTAACACAACACCTTAGGTAACACAACACCTTAGGTAACGCAACGCCTGTACTTTTTACTTTCAAAAATACTTTTGAATTTTCAGAGTACTGAAATGTATTTTGACTTATAATCCTTGCATACTCTATTGATCCCAATAAGAAATGTGTGAGCCGAGACTGCTGAATCAACATAATCAGTAGGATCGGTACAGGTAGTAATACAGAAGACAATATATACTAAATAGGTAATGAGCAACACAACACACTATCAAAGGTAATTTCCAATTTCCAGAGCATAAATACGTAGTATGCACTAATACAATAACAACTATATGTACAGAATGATATTCCTTGTCATAGTCCTTTGTGGACACACCCAACCACCGTTGCTTTATCTGATAACTTCTGTAGGTGACATGACACAGAAAGGTGGTTGACGTCTGTCGTGAAGAGTCTACTGTTCAGGACCAAATTAGGTCCAGGACCAGAGAGTTCCTAGCCTGGCAAGCCAAACCCAATGCATCGTCCACGAATTGCACATCGCTAGACGCTGAATTGGGTCTGGGAAACCTCGAATACCCATCGGCAACATAAATGCGAACCAATCTGCGCGGACGTGGGCGGAGTTGGTATGGGCGACGCAAGACGGGGGCGGAGTTGGTGTGGGAGCGAGCCCGCAACGCCTCGGGCGTGTGTGTCTGTGTGTGTGTCGGTGTGTGTCTCAGTAATTTTGTAAGATCGCGTTGTTACAAAATACATTTCATTGCGAACACGGTATGGGGCTCTCTTAACCGCTACACCACGCAGCCATGTCCAGCGGGTGCTTTTTTCACAAATAAAATAAAACTAAATGCATTTGTGTGTGTGTGTGTGTCGGTGTGTGTGTCGGTGTGTGTCTCAGTAGTAATTTTGTAAGATCGCATTGTTACAAAATGCATTTCATTGCGAACACCGTATGGGGCTGTCTTAACCGCTACACCACGCAGCCATGTCCAGCGGGTGCTTTTTTCACAAATAAAATAAAACAAAATGCATGTGTGTGTGTGTCTGTGTGTCTGTCGGTGTGTATCTCAGTAGAAATGTTGTAAGATCGCTTTGTTACAAAATGCATTTCATTGCGAACACCGTATGGGGCTGTCTTAACCGCTACACCACGCAGCCATGTCCAGCGGGTGCTTTTTTCACAAATAAAATAAAACAAAATGCATTTGTGTGTGTGTCTGTGTGTCTGTCGGTGTGTATCTCAGTAGAAATGTTGTAAGATCGCGTTGTTACAAAATGCATTTCATTGCGATTTTGTAACCATTTTTCGGATGGATGTCGACATTTTGCATGTCTGATTCCATTCAGTACTTAGAATGCATGGTACGGCGGAGTGAACATGGAATGGAACATTGCTTCGCTTTGTGGCCAACTACTCCCAGAGTCCGTTACCTCTCTCACTTTAATTCAACACACACTTGCACGCGTACATGATTCCTATCTTGCATTGACTATAATACACTTGATTTCGTTCTCGTTCGATGTCGCTCGCAATGGAAATTAACAATAGACGTGACAGTGAGCCTCGTCTTCGCTTCCTCAGTCAGCTCCTCGTCACGCCTACTGCGCTGTGATTGGATTGCCTGGTTTAGATACTTGTCACACCCCCACGCCGTTTGTTCCACCTACTGCACAGTGACTGGATGACAACATTTGATTGACATGTTTTTTTTCAACATTTTTTGCAGTTTTTCCAAATGATCTGCACCAGACCCAATTCAGCGTCTAGCGATGTGCAATTTGTGGACGATGCATTGTGTCAGACACACAGTGCTGGAGTCGAACGTATTGATAAGTAGATATTTGGATGCTGTAAGTAGATATTTCGATCAGTACCTTGTACTCTTCCTCAAGTTGTTTTGAACACATTTATTTGCTTTTACTTTTACTCAAGTAAGAAATGTAGGTACATTTGCCATCAGTCGCTGGGATATCTGCTCAATGTATGGCTGTTGAAAAATAAAGATAATAGGATATCTACCTGTATCTCCACCAATTGCATGCAACATTCTTCAATTACCTGAACGCTTGCCAGCCAGCCGGTTCATGAGGTAAGACTTGCCAGTGCGGTAGAGCCCCACCACAGATACCACCACCACCGGCTGCTGGATCTGCTCCAGGATCTCCAGCGCCTCCTTCTGGATACTTAGTTTCCCGTCATGTCCGTTATCAATGAGACACACGGGGGAATCCATGGAAACTGACATCTGGTGAAAAGACAAGGAACATAGAGGCTGCAATATGCTGGCTGAGTTCATAGGCCATAACTGTACTGAAAATTGGTACTAGCAACATTTTATGAATAATAAGGATTAGGGCTGTACGATTTTGCTAAAAAATAAAATCCTGATTTGAGTCTTTGGAATCTCGATTTTCGATTTGTTTCAGATTTCTTGAAGAAAAAAAACAACTAGAAGTTTAATATTTCAAACTTTGCAAATGGTGTCCATTTTTGGAGTTCAGTTTGGTTTAGGATTAATGCAATTATCAATTTATCTACATTTTATTCACCCATATAACTTGAAAACTGTCCTGTAAAATCAGTGTTATCAATGTTAAAAAGGAAATCCGATTTGACAATTTCACTTTTACCAAAATCCTCTGAACAAAATAATCAGAATTTCAATCAAATTGATTTTTTGCACAGCCCTAATATGGATACAATTTATTTCTTCTTCGACTCAAGGTGGTGAGGACCCATAAGATCCAACTGTTTTTAAGGAACTTTTCTGATAAAGGTTAGGTCCAGCACTTTGAGCTGAAGACTAGACAACAATATTTCTATTACTGTTGATTGTAGATGTATACACTGATAGACAACCCTTAACCAGTTATTTCAGCCATGTGGAACCACCACGTCAAAACGAAAATGAAACTGAAGTATTTACGTTGGTTTATGATAAAACAGACCAGAATGGAAAGTGAAACTATGAATTCATTGACCATATGTGTGTTTTATTAAATTATTGAATGACACAATGGATTAGAACGTTAGATTATGTTTATATTCCAAACAATACACTATTATTAAAATACGTGGTAATTTAAAAAATAAAAATACATGGTAATTTTCTGTGCACAAGACACACACTGTAACACTCCATTTTATAACATTATAACATTTTTAACATCGAAGCGGTATATTAAACTGTATTGTGATGTCCTATGATATGATAATACTGTAATGGAAGGCTGCCCCCTTGCGGCGGAGCTGGGGGACTGCATCTGAACGCAGGTTGACAACAGGCTAAGCTCAGCCCATTGCCAAGTTTCCTTCTGGTTCCATTTATACATATAGGGTTGTGTCGGCAACCGCCAAGTGACTAATATATATATATAAATTATCGTGCTATCACGTGACCCTCCACTGAAGACGCGCCCTTCTTCTCCAGACACAGGGACCCGCTCATGACGTACAGATGTTAATAACTAACAGACTTGATTGTTGGGACCTCTTCAACCTCACGACCATTACAACACACACACACACACACAGAATGGTATAAGCAAGGTTGGGAAAGCAATCCGTTACAGTTACAAGTTACTCAAAGAATTGTAATAATCCCACTACCTCATTGTAAAAGTAATGAAAGGATTACTTTTCACTACTCCCAAATTACTTTTAATACGATCCTAATACAGCAATCCAAAAACTGCATGGATTCCAAAGATATTTAACTTGTGTGTTAAATAGCAGCAGGTGTGGTCCCTTATTTCATGGATTTTGCTGCACTCACATTTACAAGTGACAACAAAGACATCGGAACGATTGTGAAAGTAGGTGTAATCTTCTATTTCTGGGAAAACTGTAGTCTCGATTACATGTATTTGAAATGTAATCGTAGGGGTATACAGTTGTTTGTAATCTGATTGCATGTAACCCAACCGCTACTACCCAACCCAATGACACATAGATGAACAATACGCGTACGGAATAGACGAACGCAATACACGCTACGCACGCTACTGATCTTACTTGTGAAAAGGAAGCTCGGAAGTAGACGTCGCAGAGAACGGGGTAGGCTTCACAGAGAACTGACCCTCAGCGTGCACCTATATTTAAGCAGTCGAGTCAATATACGTCACTCCAAAGTTGCTTTCGGTTTCAGTTTGACCCAGTGGCGTAGCCAGAAATCTAACACAGGGTGGGCCAATGGTGAAGCAGTGTGGACCCATTTTTGACGGGGGGTTTGGGGGATGCTATTTAATGCATTTTAATGCTTTTTAATCAACCAGGTGTCCGGCATAATGTTGTACTGGACAAGGCACTGAAAAGACGGACGCCTGGCCATCCTACTTTAAAACCCTTACATAGGCATTAGGTCTTTATGTAGGTTATGTTAATAGAGGGAACAATATAGCCCTACCTATATAATAAAAAAAAAAAAACAGGAGAATTAAAATAATTCAGAAGAGAACAAAAATATGGGCGAGTTTCTTAAATAGGCTTACCCTGGAGAGGAATACACCTTAAATGTGTTTTATTAGGTCTAATATCACCCAACGCAAGTATTATTATTATGACAGCTAATATTACAATATCTTCTTCTTATTATTCTTATTATTATTATATTCTGCCTATTATTATTATTATTATTATTATTATTATTATTATTATTATTATTATTAACTATCAAATCCCTTAAAGAAGGAAATAGTCCTGGATGCGACAACATACAAGCAGAAATGTTGAAAGCAAGTGGAGAAGAAGGAGTAGATGTATACAAGAAATTGTGCACAAAAATATGGCAAAAAAACAGTGGCTGACTGACTGGAAAAGGGCCATTTTCATAACTTTACCAAAAAAGGGAGACTTACAATTGTGTTCCAACTATAGAACAATATCACTCATCAGCCATGCAAGTAAAATACTACTCAAAGTTATCATGAAAAGACTGGAACGTAAACTGGAAGAGGAAGTTAGCAAAACACAAGCAGGATTTAGAAAAAACAGAGGAACGAGAGACCACATTTTCAATCTACAAATGATGATTCAGAAACATCGGGAAGTGACTGCAAATCTTCATACAAGTTTTATAGACTACTCAAAAGCTTTTGACTGTGTCAATCACAAAAGCTCTGGCTAACTCTCCAGGAAATTAACTTTCATCCACATCTGATTAACTTGATTAAATCACTCTACAAGGGGCAACAATCAGCTGTACAACTCGAATGTGGAACAACAGAATGGTTCCCAGGAAAAAAGGGAGTGAGACAAGGGTGCATACTTTCACCACACCTATTTAATCTTTACACTGAAGGAATCATGAGAGAAGTGGAACACGACCATAGGAGATGTGAATACAATGAAGCAAGAATGCAGGGGCTGACCATCAGAGACCTAAGGTATGCCGATGACACTGCGCTGGCCACTACTCCAACAGGGCTGGAAAATCTCATCAGGGCGGTCAAACAACACAGCGAAGAGAAGACCTATATCTGAATGTGAAGAAAACGAAAATTATGGACACGGACAAGTGTCAAGAGAAGGCGCTAATAACGATTGGTGATGAAGAAATAGAAAGGGTCAGTCATTTTGAGTATCTTGGAGCCAGAATAGAAGCAAATGGAAAAACTAGCCCAGAAATACGAAGAAGACTGGCAATGGCATTTGCCAAAGTGAAAAAGATGGAGAAGCTCTGGAAAGGACAGTGTATAGACACAAAAATTTGAATTCTCAAAAGTACAATATTTCCAATTGCAACTTACGGTTGTGAGGCGTGGACCACCCACAGTACTGACAGCAAAAAGATCACCGCCTTGAAATGAAATGCTACAGAAGGATTCTGAGAATATTGTGGATTGATAAGATATCAAATGGTGAGGTATTGACACGAATGGGAGTTGCATCACCAGTACTACTGCAGACTGTGAAAAAATTCAAACTGCAATATTTTGGGCATATCAAACGCCATGAGTCACTTGAAAAACACATTCTGGAAACAAAGGTGGAGGGTAAAAGAGGAAGAGGAAGACCAACAAGAAGATGGGAGCAAGACATACAGGACTGGTTGGGGACGACAACAACAGAAGCTGGCAGAATAGCAGAAGACAGAGTGCTGTTTCGCAGGAAGGTTCAAGAGGCAACGTCCTAGAGCGGGACAAGCTGAAGAAGAGAGAGATTATTATTACTCCAGTATGCAGCTGTAGAAAGTCCCAATAACAGCTTTTAATTCCAGACTCATCTTTGTCTGTCCTCCGTGGTGGCTAATTTTAACCTCTTGGAAGGATTGGGGAAAAAGGATGACAGGAGAGTCTGTTTTGACATTTTCTAGTTTTCCCTTCCATTCAATTAACTAGCCTCTAGTTTAATTGAAAGGCGCCCCGCTCTCAATCTGATCGGTCCTATCAAAGATGGCGGCCACGAGACTCGTCTACTACTATAGGCGCATAACACACAGTCGCCGTTGCGCTAGTGTGACGTGATATTGCAATCAGGCTAATCTTATGCAATATGGCTGCCATGAGACCCACTATTTTTATATCTAGGCGTGAAACTGTAGTAGTATGCTATAGTGTGACGCACTACCTTCTATATTGCATGTAAACACAGCGATCGAAACAAGAGACATGGATGACAAATGTCAAAAACACTGGCCGCATGCGACGAGTATCGTTTTCTGACGTCTGTTGGTGGATTCTTACTGCTTGGAGTTTTGAAATTCTGGACGAGGGTAGATGAGCGCGCAGTTCCCCCCGGGCTACGGCACGGGGTGAACCACGGCAACACAGATTGCCACAGAACTACAGAAGCAGTAAGTCTCCCGAGTCCCGACACAAACTATTTACTTCTGTAAATA
>OMKY01241758.1:0-11260 GCA_900302395.1 Bregmaceros cantori | reverse complement strand
ACGTGGAACACGCACACGAGTGGCCGTTTAGTCACGCAGCGCAGGCAAAATAATACATAAATAATATAGCCTGGGAGCTGTGGAGCCCACAACGTTCTCCCCACGTTGGAACGGCACGCGCTGTCAATCCTCGCCAATCTCCGCACTCGGCCGGTGCCGCGGTTCAATCGGATCCCCCCCACCCCCACTCGACCGGACCCCCGGTTCAATGGGATTCGCCCACACCACCGTCAACCACCCCCACCAGAGAGAAGGAGACTGGTGGAAACGTCCCAACGAGCCGTTTACTATAGCGCGCGTGTGTGTGTGTGCGCGCACGTTTGTGCGTGCGCTCATGCGTGCGCGCGTGTGTGTATGTGTGCGCACGCGTGCGTGTACGCACTCGAGTGTGCGCGCGTTCGGTATTTATATACGTGTACATCAATGTGTGTGCGTGTATGTGTCTGCGCGCGCGTGTGTGTGGGCGCGCGTATATTTGCTCGTGCACGCACGCGCGTGTGTGTGTGTGTATGTATGTATGTATGCATGTATAATATATATTTGCGTGTGGGTGTCCGTAAACAGACGTATTTATTATACACACACACAAACACAGACAAACATACGTGACGTTTGAGGTAATTACGCCCACCGGGTGTGGATTTGAATGAAACAAACATCATGATAAAAAACTTCAGGATGTTCTGAAGACATTGATACCAAACTCGAGGGGGTCTGATGGATTTTTAGGTCCAGAATGAAACACTTCACAAAAGTGCTCATATCTCCTAAACTAAGTTTCAAACAGAAAAAAACTGCTTTTTTGCCTCTTTTCGTTCCTTCATATCTCTGAAAGAGGGATGGTTAAAGGCATATTTTCTTTTTCTGGTTAGAGTATAGAATCTCATCTACAAAATGTTCCACAGCGCGTTCTCATGGGTGTTGTAGAACATATTTTGTGGGCTCCTGAAAATGCCTGAAAATGGCCCCGAAAGCTCCGGCACACTTGACCCAAAATTTGTAGCCCAGTCAAGGCAGCCAAAGGGTTAAGAATTCATACAATTTGGCTGAACTATCAAAGTGATAAAGTTGTAAAATATTTTGGTTCATGATGCTTTTATGAGGTATAAAATGTCTACTCTTTTACACTTTTCATGGGTGTTGATGACAGCATTTAGTATGATATGGATAATGAAATGTGTTATATACTTTTGCATTAAGGATTTTGCGGCGTTGTTGACGCAATGCATTTTACAGAGCAGTTAATAATGGTCTTCATTAAAGCCATTTATTGCAACGTAGCTACCACTGTGCATAAACTGGTTGTTTCCCACACTGTCATTTTTGTTGAGCCCACTGACCACACTATCACCAATTGCACTGACTTGTCTTTGCACATAAGAAATGTATTTCCCTTTAAGTGGTACACTATTTTATGAGGTTATGGCAATTTCCCCTTGGCGAACACTTTATATTGTTCATGAAGCTCATTTTGAAGTTCAATGCTCTCTCCAAAAGCATTTGTAGTGAGAAGGTCACGTTTCTAGTCCCTCTGTCCCTAAGTGAGTTCATCCTTACCTGTGTGTGTACGCTGATGTCTTGTCAGATAGCGTTTTTTAAAGCTTTTTCCACACACTTCGCAGCTGTATGGCTTGTCTCCTGTGTGTAGAGCATAATTTCAGAGCTCTTACCATGATGATAAACTACTTTATCTTGTATCATCACAATGAACTTAATATAAAAAACTAAAACATGTAAATTGAAATTAACATCCTCATTACACACACACACACACACACACACACACACACACACACACACACACACACACACATATATATTGAACAACTGTACTCATAGTATTGGACTCTCTGGCATATATCTGCACGATTATTCATACGAATATTAATTTTAAGAATTCATACAATTTTGGTGAACTATCAAGGTGATATACTTTAAATCAAATATTTTGGTTTATGATGCTCTTATGAGGTATAAAGTGTGTATTCATGGGCGTTAACAGTATTCAGAGTTAGGATATGGATAATGAAATGTGTCACCATTACGTTAGTTAAACAACTTTCCATTACAGATGTCACCTGATTTGTTGGCTGATTATTTTTTTTTGTAAAGCCTTTGCCACTGACCACAATATTACCAATTGCTCTGACCCCTCTTGGCATAGAACACATTTGTTTCCCTTTAAGTGGTGTACTATTCCATTAGTTTATGGCAAGTATTTGATGCATGAACTTAGATAAATATTTTAATCCAAACTCCTGTTCCACGTTGTCCCGAATCCCAGGCTTGTTAGCCAACATAATCAGAGAGAGCATAATACAAGCTATATTGTCCACATTATTATTATTATAGGAATAACATGGTAAGAAGCGTAGTGTTGACCCGCTTGTGACAACCTTTTGATTTCTTTCCATCTGGTGGTGCCTGGCATGGAACAGGTTCTGTGTCCTTGTCTGTGGATTCTACCAAATAAAAGGTTATTGATAACTGAGGTTAGATACTGCGTAGCATAACAGTGCTCCCAAGCCCTCACACATACATAGCTCAGTTGCTCTTTCTCTTTCCCTGGCCAGGTCTCACACAAACACACAGAGGGGTCAAAAGGGAGGCAGAAGGATGAAGCCGGAATTTGCTTGTTTTTTTTTTTTTTTTTCAGGAAACCACAATCAGAACTGAAAACTGACTTTCCAGGAAAAAAAAAAGATTTTATCACCGCGCAGCTCTAACATTAGCATATTATCCCCACGTGGCAGGCTTGCAAATTATTCAATAATGGCTTCTGCCAGAGATGTTACCAAGTCCCTCTTTCAAGTCTCAAGTCCTTCTTGGGCAAGTCAAGTCAAGTCCCAAGTCAACTCCAAACCAAGTCATCATTAACATGCTGTCATTTTAGCTCCAGAATATGATTTTATTAAATTAGCAAAAAAATCAAACGATGCTATTATAAAAGCAAAACTATTGCTTGCTTTTGACTTTAAAATCAGATTCTGGAGCTAAAATGACAGCATGTTAATGATGACTTGACTTGGGACTGGACTTGACTTGCCCAAGAAGGACTTGAGACTTGAGATTTGAAAGAGGGACTTGGTCAAATCTCTGGTTTCTGCTAGAATGCACAATTATTATTTCTCAAGGGCAACTTTATTGAGCCGAGTTTGATATCATTCATACTATGTACAACACTTTTATCAAATGCCAACCAGGTATCAAATGTACAAATGAATACACTACTCATTTGCATTAATGTTAAATAATTATTTACACATATGAATATACAATATGCATATAATTCTAAAGTATTCATATAAACATAGTTAACTACAAACTAGTTGATTAAACTAGTTGATTATTGATTAATGAGCTGCATCTAACCTTCGGTTTTAGCTCCTTCTGCTGCGGGCTGAGGTTCTGTTAGATGTTCCTGGTCCCCAGGTTCAGAAGTGAAGTCTGCAATATGAAAAATAGCATGAGCTGCATATACAGTACCACATGCTCCGACTAGATGGACACTGAACAGTGTTTATAGTAGGATTTGTAGAACTATTAAAAAAGGATGTTCATTGGTGTTGGAAGATATGGATAGGTTATGACCATTTATTTTATTTATTCATTAATTCCTGGGATTAATAGAGATGGACATTTGGCTATGGAAGGGCTCCGGACCTATACGAATAATTATCACAAGGATATAATAAAATCATAGTTTATGAAAGTATAATGATCACGCTCAAACTCATAAGTAAATTCAGTGGACATTAGAAATGATCATAATGCCAATATAACATTGATAATATAATAATGTGAAGATCAAACACTAGAACAGAAAGTCACACAAATAAACACAAACGTACATTTGCCAGCATTTTACCATCCCTTTAACGTCCTTTGTCTATTAAACATAAACTTGCATATTATGAGAAATTCATTTTGGGGATGAATAAAATATCTATCTATTTATGTAATACGGCTGGTGTCTGAACCTGGATGGTTGCTTCCTTCTGTTGGAGTCTGACCTTCAACAGGTCCTGTGTCTTTGTCAGTGGAGTCTACAGCAAGAAAGAAAAATAACAATCAACATATTAGTCCAGTTGGTAGACACAACACATCATAGAGACTGGACGTCACAGTTATGCAAAATAAAAAAGACTGCTGTTATTGGGTGCAGAACATTGCTTGACAGCTGAACAGATTAGCAACTATGTGACATGGTATGAATAGACTGTGCTGCAATTAATATTGAAATGCATTAACTGAGTTAATTCATCAGTTGACATGGTTTGACTTACAAATTGACCAGACCAAGTGATAATTGGTGTTGACTGTTGGGATTGAGAATTTGTGAACCAATTAAAACATGAAACATAAATTACTATTAAAAGGTGAAGATAAGAAAATAAAGTAATATTCAGTGAACAAAAATATGCATGTGTGACATTATTACCAACATAAATCAAAGTGCATCTTTGAAGAGGGGCGCGGTGGCCGAGTGGTTATAGAGAACTCCCCCCAGACCATAGGTCGAGAAGTACCATGGGTTCCCGTCCCCCCTCCGGCTTTTATGCATTTCCCCCCTGACTCTTCATCCCAGTTTCCCGATTTAATCACATCACTATCTCTCAATAAAGAATGGAAAAAACGGTGCTTGCCCCCCAAAAATAACTGGGGAAAAAAAAATTTGCTTTGAGATTCTTTGATGGGTATCACAGGATTGTATGATTTTGTATTGCCTGTATTGGAATAAGCATCGTATCATAAGGTCTTGTTAATGCTCAGACCAAGGAGGGAATATATTAAGTGTCCAGTCTCTCTGTTATATTTGTTTTGTGTGGAGACTGTAGACCCAACATTTACCAGAATCATCCTGTTGAAGGGGTCCGATGCCCAGATCTTTGGCATATTCATCTCCGTACCAGACCAACAGCTCCTCTCCTGGGCTGACGAAGCGATGGCATCGGTACAGAATCTGTCCTCTGTACTGAAATGCTGTCAGGTTCTGCTCCTCTTCAGTGCGCGCGCAGTTTACATACCTGGCAACCAAAAGGCAATACATCACACCATCAACTGGAGCTGCAATCGATTAATCGATTAATCGATGATAATCGGTTATCGAAATAATCACAGTCTAATTTGAAGATCGATGTTTGGCCCATCAGCCATTCAGCACGGAAGAGTAGTAGGCTCTTCAAAGCTAAAGAAAAATGGAAATGTTAGCAATGAATGGAGAAAAAGAAACAGAAAAAACGTTTGCAATATTAATATTGGAAAATTTGAGGAATAATTCATGCTAATAATCGATACGATTTTGATTGAAAAATGAATCGAGTAATCGATTAATCGTCAGGAAAAATTGACGATTAATCGATCAAAATAATCGTTAGTTGCAGCCATACCATCAACAGAGATGAAACCATTCTTTATTTCTTAATTAATCAACAACACCTTTTAATTGTGGCAGCTGAGTACCCTCTAATGTCTAGATTTGGATTTGGTCTTATTTGTGATCAGTTGCTCAATAAGTATAGATTTTGTTATCATTTTGTTGCCATTATTCTCTTAACAATACTTTTCTTCAATGTGAATTAGTCAAAACGAATGTCATTAAGGACTAGATAAATGTATGCTGACACTGGGGCTGAATACTTAACGTTAAATTAAGTTAAATTCCAATAAAACCTTGACAACTAAGCTAGCAGTGTTAATCACACGATACAATCATATGAAGGTGTCAAACCTCATCCAGTTAGAATGGGTCTCTCTTTGGCCATCAATAACGTTCCCCTTTTGTCGACTCTTGTATATCTGGGAAAGCACGTTATTCACAGTCAATATTGCCAGCAGTGTGAAATTCAACCAATGTGTTTATAAATGTGGCAATAGGAGACTCTGGGTGGCAGCTGTGTGGCTAGTGGAGTGCACGTACAGTTCTGCACATTTGCTGAAATGTGTTGGATTGCATCGTGTCGTTCCTTGTGGTGGCTACAAATTGAACTTTGTTGATATTTTTACATGAAGTGGTGGCTAATGTGCACCATTTTTAAACTAAGACACAATGTCAGAATATCACAAATTCCAAGGCTTACAATTTCATGCATGGCACCGGTGCAGAAATGGTCATAACATTTCAATATCAAGTAGTTTCAATAACCTGTTTGTTATATGACTTGAACGGATTAAAACAAGTAGGGTAATCTGTGGCCAGCAAGAGTGAACATACTATCCAAGAGTATCCACTCTTCGTTGCCTTCTCAGCATTGGACTTGTGTCCTTCATACGGCCCAAAGTGAACACCAATGGGAATCTCCTCAGGGCCAAGGTAAAACACGCCCATCCCGGCTCCTGGAATGCAGGACTCTCTGATCTAATCAGGAGAACACAGCAGCATAGGATTACACAGCGTGAGACACATAATGTATCTCTGTAGGAATATAGAATGACTTATACAGTGGAAACCGCTTATAGCGATCACGGATATAGTGATCAACCGCTTATGTAGATCAAAAGGCTTGGGACGCAATCACTTCCATACAAATTATGTTTATATAATTTGCTTATAGTAATCAAGAAATCGGTGTATAATGTTCTTTTTCGGTCATTTTATGAATGTAAACATGTGCGAAAATCATTTTAAAATTACGAGTAGTTACATGTTGCCACAAACATTGTGATGATTAATGTTCCATTAAGCTATAAGTGGCCACGCACTAACTTGGTATGAAGGATTTCTTGATGCGGCGCAGCAGATCCGTAAAACAAAACAAAGGTAGGCTAGCTTCATTTTTTTGATGTCGTTATCTTCTGTTGTTCTCTGAAACAGTTTGTTAACCTTTAAAAAACATAAGAATGGCATTAAGATAATATTCTACATGCAAAAAAATAAATTAAATAATGTAACTCCGGTTTTAGTGATCAACCGCATATAGTGATCAAATTGGCTCTGGACAAATGCGATCACTATAAGCGGTTTCCACTATATAGACCTATGGTCCACTTTTAAAACCATTTCCCCCACCATTTCTTCAGAGCTAGTTCAACATTTTCAAAATTATTGTCAAGAGCTTTTGTCCATATGGACATGAAATAGCTGAGTGTGCACTGTGCACACTAGACAAGACATCATACATAATTGTACAGCTTCTCCAGATATGTTGTCCTCTTGGGGTGCAATATGGGTGGAATATGCTTTTCTTTTCCAATTTAAAGAGTTAACGATAACTTGCCAGTGGCTTTTGAAAATAATACCTCAAACCCAGGAGGCAATGTCTTCTTAGCTCTGTCTTTCTCTCCCAGAGGCACGGGCCGATCAGGAATGAAGACAACACGACCATGAACAACACACTCATCCAGGAAGAATGATTGACACTCATCGCAGTCTGAACACAGAAACAGAGAGAACGTTTAAGCACATATACCAAACTTTATTACTATTAAGCGTTGTGTCAGGTGGAAACAGAGAGAATTAGAGATGGTGAGGGATGAGAGAGAGAGAAAGAGAGAGTCTCGAAATAACATGATAAAACACCTCAGTGGGAACACAAACAAAAACAGTTTGTCAAAGCCTTAACCTGCTTTAGACGGAATTACAAGCCATGTGAAGCATTACATAGTTCAGAACAGACACATCAGTCCAACACAGCTACACATACATCAGTGAACATAACATAATATTAGCCAACCAAGAGTGTCACATTAATGGACACGCGTATGTAGCACACAGTTCAAGAAGCTTTCACTATACGCAAAAACATTTTTTAAATTGTGTTTGTGATTGGAGTGAGACAGAAAGAAAGGGAGAGAGGGAGAGAGAGAGAAAGAAACAGATGGTTAGAGACAGAGATACAGGGGTGTTCTAACAGAAGTAGTGCTCATCCTCAGGTACTTCTGGCTCTTGGTAGTTAACTCTGTTAAGATTCCTCAGGCTGTTCCCTCTTGAATAAGGACCATCTGTACCATCCTTAGTCTTTTTGACACCTGACACACACACACACACACGGTAATGTAATGACATCTGTAATGATGAGTAATGCTATTCACATAATAAACACAGGCAGTAAACATCATACATCTCACCAAACTGGAAAATGCTATTCCAGATAAAGTGGAACAGATAATGGGAACACTTGTTGCTTGTTACATGCCTCATGTTTTATTATCATATTATATTTCCAACATATGGCACGCTGAGTAAATATTTGACAAAAAGTGCATTGTCATCACCGAAAGTTATGCTATCAAAAATAAAACATTGGTAATGTGTGTGTGTGTGTGTAATTTCAATCATTAATTGTGAAATTGATGTAATGAACTATTGCATTTTACAAAGAATATAAAATTGGATGGATATTAAACATGTTACGTAAAATGATGGAAACCACCTAGATTAAACAAATCTTGCTGACCGTGTCTGGAGGTGGATTATGCTCACCAAGTGAAGAGTCTTTAGAAATCCTTTGCGATCTTCTGTTGGTCTGGGGGTCAGCTGATGTGGACGCCAAAGTGTCCTCATCACTCCAATCCCATCGAAAAGGGCTCTGGTAAAGGTAAATTTGTAAATTTGTTATCTTTGGGAAGAAACTAACTATTGAAAACTTTTTGTATTTAAGAATCTCTTATAATAATTATTATTATATATTATACAATGGCACACTATAATGGATATTTCCATTTTCTTTACTATGTGGGTGTGTGCAAATGTATGCTGTAATAATTGAAAAGAAACACACAGGCACTTGGGAGATCTTCTCAGCTTTTCCTGGTGAGTTGTTGGTCTGTGGAGGACGACAGGCGGTCTCTCCATCCACACTGGCCTCGTCATCACTCCACACCCACCACCTGGGAGGAGTAGTCTGGAAGAAAGTAAGACGTGTGTGCTAGGAATCTACCATCTTGACATTAACTTGCTGTTCTTAGCGTTGAATAGCATCAACTTAAAGGTTTTTTTCTACCAGTGATCATTGTCACCAACAACCTAAATAAGACAACACTTATCCTTCAGGTCAAACTGAGTCCTAAGGCTGGCAGTATGACCCAAATCACATTATATTGTCAAGGTAATGATCATGATATATTGGACAATATATTACATCATCCACTCCACCACTCATTTACTGACAACAAACAAAAAAGAATTAAGTACGACCTATTAATCACCAGTATGTATTTTAATTGCAACTTCTATTTTTATGAGAATGCCATTTAAACAACTGTAAAACACATACTGTACAGATGTAATCATGTGCCAATTTATTTGCTAGTGAGTATCTGAATCTGCTACTACTGCCATTGTCTGAGACAACTGTCGGGCTTATGAAAAATATGTGAAACCATAAGAAATTGAGACAAATGGATTGGGGTGACATTAAAGTCTGTTTAAAACCGTAAATACATATTGAAGTGGGTCTTTTAAACACGACATGCACTACAGGTGAAAATACATCACTTTTTAAATGGCCCAGACCTGATATAATGGTGTCAGAACTAAGGAGGTGAGTGGTGACATATGCTTTACTCTACCTGTACAGACACTGCAGCCACCTCCTCCTGTCTGCTTGGTGGCGGACTCCACTCTCTTTTCTCTGTTGATGTAATTGGCCTTTCAATAGCATTTCAGAAAATGTCTTTGTCCTCAAAGGGGTAATACAATTATAGTTTTAAATATCAGTCAGTTAAAACAGGTTACTCAGGAAAATAGAATGAAATACCATTCAGTCACTATCTGCACATGCCGCAAAATATGCCCAAACATGGGTCATCTGTTTTGTGTTGGGAGTTTAAGCCCTGACAATTCATAGATGTTGTTGCGCCTAGATATTTGGGTTGTCTGCCTCTGCTCCTTTTACCTCCCCCTAATCCGTCAAAGTTGTGTTCGGCCAATCAAAAGAAAAATGAACAGATTGGCTGATTAATTGTCTGTTAGAATGGTTAATAATAATCATTAGTTGCATTAGTTCATTGATTGTAGTTCATTTCCACCCATCTCTTCAGCAAGTTATCAACCTGTCCAAGACTTGTGGTCAGTTTGTGTTGTGTCGGTACCTTTGACTTCAGATGAGGCTTCACATGTGGAACCCTTATCTGGGTCGCGTTTCACTTTGGCCATGAAGCCTGGGACCTTGGAGGACAGGCCTGACATACAAAACACACAGAAATTCTGTCTAAAGCTTGAATCAAATAATTTCTAATTAATATGCTGTAGCAGTTCAACACATAATACAGCCTGAAACCACTCTGGATGATATACATACACATTACATTATTTGGTGAATTGATTGGATCAAGATTTTTTGTAGTAAGTAATTAATACATAATTAATAAAGGGTAGTAGGGTGGATTGCCCTGATGTGGGCCACTGCCTAATGTGGGACACCTGAGCACCAGTGGCTCTTGCTCCTCCCTAAACTAATGCCTAAACGATGGTAAAAGCAAACTATGGTAATGTGTAGGGGTGCAACAGATCAAGAGACTCACGGTTCGGACCGATCCTCGGATCAGAGCTCACGGATCATGGATTTTTTCGGATCATCGCAAAAAAAAAGAAAACAAAAAAGACAAGACAAAAATAAAAACACAAGTTTGTCTTTTGTTTATTAAAAACTGTTGAATTAAAATACATTAACTCAACTTAAGTGCATCGGGATAATATATGTTTTAAACATAAATAATATTATTAATAAGCACATATTATATATTTACAAATGTAATAGAGAACATTGTTATTTATTTTCATTTGAACATGTATATGTTGCTGCTCTTATCAAAATCATATTGAATTACACCCTGCCATATTATACTTCATTTATGTGATTTATTGCATTTCTGAACTATTCAGTTGAGAGACACAGACAGACACAGACAGAGACGGGGAGAGAGAGAGAGAGAGAGAGGCCGGGAGAGAGGCAGAGAGTGGGGGAGAGAGAGAAGCAGAGAGATCGACAGAGAGAGACAGATAGTGTTGAAATACTCGCGCTACAGCTGTGACCGCGCGTGCACGCACACACGGGCACACAAACTTGTGTGCGTATACACACACACACACACGCTCGCGTACACACACACGCTCGCGTACACACACACACATACACTCGCGTTTCTGCTACACGGGGCTGTATGGAGCAGGGAGAGTCGTGTTTTAAACTGGAGCGCAGCGGAGCGGTGTGCGCCGTGCGGCCACGCACACGCACGCGCCTAGTCCGCGGTTCAGGCATGATCCGAACCGTTCCCCCTGTTCCGATCCGAAATTCGGATCAACGTGATCCGTTGCACC
>OMKY01241753.1:0-13391 GCA_900302395.1 Bregmaceros cantori | reverse complement strand
ATATAGCATATATATGCAATTATGTACACATGCAAAGTAATTAAGAAGTAATTAAAAAAATGATTAAATCAGATATATTCTAAAACTGCAACTGTTCAACTCACAACATAGCCTGAAATTAATACAGTGAATTAATTCATTACAATAACACATTCAGTTTATTTTTTTGTGTTTCTAATGATTTTAATGGGGCTGATGCAACGTCACTTGGGGACTTGGTAGACTTTATGGAGCGGATAGAGGAACAGGCAGAGAGCGATATTTCTATTATTGATTTATCAGTGATAATATGATACCAATCACCAGCAGATGCATTGTATTTACCCCAATGCAATGGACATGTAGTGGTGAGGTATACCATTTAACCGTACACTGTACACATTTTGTTGTAGAACATTGCTTGTAAGCGCCTACCTTGCGGTTGTGACAGAACTCGTATCCCTCCTGCTTGCACTCGTGCGAGCGCACCAGCAGCTGTAGTCCGTGTCTCCGCAGGACCCTCTCGGTCACGTCAGGGCCCCAGTAACAGCCGCCACCGCGCACCTGGTTTGGTCGACAACCTTCTGCAGGTATGGGGTCGCTCCACAAAATGTCCACCAGCTGTCTCACATAGACCCACCAAGATGCAGACAAAAACAGTGATCATGTACTCATATGAAAATCGTGTCCCACTTCCCCCTGCCCCTGACCTGTTCGTCACCAGAATCAGAAAGAGGCATTGCTACCAATTCCTCCTAGCCTGGCAAGCCAGAACAAATGAATCGTCCATGCATCGCGTGCAACTAGAACGATCATTTCGTCTAGATTAGGCAGGCTTGAAAAAAAGTGTCAAAAAATTCTCAATCAAATTAAGCTCAAATCACAGTGCAGTAAACGTGACAAGTGGCATCTCGATTCAAACAAGGCCAGCCTGATTGGACCGACCAAATTTGAGCGACAATCTGATTGGTCAAGATTCATTTGAATTCTTCATAATGCAGTGGCGAACCGTGAACATTACAGCTGGGCCTTCACCTCAGCCCTCACTGCCAAAAAAATAATGATTGCGGGGAAAAAACTGTGCAATGACTTGAAAGTGAACAGCAGTCATTTAATAATGACTAGGATATTAACAAATAGACCATGACAACAATAACATTCTGCGGCCAAAGAAAAAACATCAACAGTAAATACGCAGTTAACGTGTAAAAAAAAAAAAAAATTTAATCAGCAAAGAACTGTTTCTGATGGGAAACAAACCTGGAACCTTAGAGAGCTGTATGGCAGCCAGACCCCTACTTGACTGGCTAATTGAGTTGAGAACCAACATATACATATATAAAACTTTCTACACACAGGCTTGTTTCATTAGGAAAACAATGCAAGAAATATAAAGAGAAGACAATATTATGATAAACATTGCACATTCGCCAATGTGCACTTGTCCATTGCATCTGTTTAAAACTGACATATTAAAGTATCAGTATTAAATTATTAGACATGTACTTTGACTCACCAGTGGTCCATTATGTTCAAAGCAATTAAATAATTCAAAAGGTAAATAAATTGAAACGATGGGGACCCGCTAATGTAAAAACAAATAAATATTAAAGTGATGATTCTTTCTGGATTCGAACCAGGAACGCCAGGGTTCGCAGACGCACACATTACCACTGCGCCACCCAAGATGATGGATACTAGGCCTAGCAAACCACTTTAAGTCGCTGGTGAAATGAATTGAAACAACAAGGACTCGCTAATAGACTCGGTCAGCCAATGAATTAACAGAGGCAGGGAGTGACGTGGCCGAATTTATGACGCGTTTAGGACAGCACTGCGTCTATTGGGTGTTAACTTTTTTCCTGCCTACTTAATAATCAAACCTGATTGGTCAATTTCCCCATCACTCTCCACGCCAAAAAAGCATAGGTGTCAACTGGCCCAGCCCCCCGGGACATCATCGAGAGAGCTGAAGGACTCCCATTACAATTAATGGAGAATGACGATTCTGAGTAGATAACATGTTTCAGAGTATATTAACCCTTTCATTGCTGATGTGAACTTGACAAGGAACCAATTCTAGAACATAGACAATTTATTAATGTATTATGATGTATCCAATTAAATGAGACACATACACAAATACCTTTGAATTATAATTATAAATATTTAAATATAACAACCTTTTTGTCCAGATTTTTCTAGGCCTTCTCTGAAGGCATAGAAGGCCCTGAATATTCCCCACTGCCATATTGCATATATATGACAGCAGCTACACACACATGGAATTTTAGTTCGGCATGAAACAACTCTCTCCAGATCAACAGGTAATGAACAAGGTCAACACAAAAAAGAAAAACAGCACATAAGTTATAAAGTGGCATTGGCATAGAATCAGCACATGTAACATGGCAACATATCAAGCAGTGTTCAGTAGCATCACTGCGCGTGGGAAGAAACTGTTTCTCAGTCCAGAGGTCTTAGTACGCAGGGCTCTGTAACGCCTTCATCTGCAACAGTAAAGAATCTCTACTCACCTGTTTCCATTCCTCCCCATCAGGTGACATGCACTCATCATCTGAGTCGTCGTCTTCCTCGGAGGAGGATGACGAGAAGTATGGGCTCCTCAGCTGGTTGAGAGAGCGGCTGAGGCCTGCCTGCTTCCGACATCTCCTCAGCTCCTCTTCCACGTTGTAATAACTCCCATGGCTCACGGTGGCCGTGCCATGCAGCGACCGTCTCTGCTGTCCAGCATACCTGGAAGCACCGGGAGACAGGGGCGTTGGGATGGGCAGTGGTGCGGGACTAATGCTTGTCAAGTTTAACGGACCTTCAGCACATGGGTGCTACATTGTTTTGGTTTGGATTGTGGCATTTTCTCTCTCTCTCGAATGCTGTGGTGTGTTGGTGTTTTGTTTTTGTAAATTGTGACACTGTTATTGTATTATTTCTCCTCTCACCGTCATGTCTAGTAATGTCATGTATTGTGCATGTGATGTAGTTTTGTGTCTTGAACAGTGAAGCCATGGACGCAAGACAAATTTCAGCATTGCTGACGACAAAGTGGTATCATATCGTACATTGAGTAACTTTTATTACTTTTAAAAAGTAACCTTCCCAACTGTGCCTGGAAGTATTCCCACTGGATCGTTGAAAGATTTTCAGTTCAATTCATCCAACAACGACTGTCAACACTGTCAGGAATTCCCGGAATGAAACATGACAGTTCAATATTGAATATGATTTAATTGGTTGCAGTGTTGCGGGTCGGCGGGAAAAGATCAACAAACAGAGCGCGTCGTCCGGGGACCGCACATTAGCCAGAGTGCCAAGAGGAGCGTCGTCCGCTCACTCCCGTCACTCCCCCATCCACCACACTTGGACCTCGTCAGCCACCATCAGCGTCCCTCCATATAAAGGAACACCCTCAGCTGGACGCGGTCCCAAAGTCTTAGACCAGGTAAGCCGAAACACACAGCATAACTATAAGGTCAAAAGGTGGGCGAAAACATATTATTTTCTGCATAATTCAATTAAAGGTTTTTGACCTTTGAACCCTCCTTTTCTTGTCTTTTTCTGGGTCTACTAAAACAACAGTATTTGAATCGTAGCTGCAGTCCTAGATATAATCAATCAATATCCCTAAATTAATTTACTTGGATGCGGGGCAGCTTGGGCGTGGCGACCAAGGCATCTCTTGGAGCCAACTGGGCTTCTTGTTTCTCTTGCTGGTTCTCTTGGGTGGGCGAAGAGCTGATATATACTGTATGGAAGAAAAACAGTCAGCAGTTTTTCATTCTTTTCAATGGCCCCGATAACATGGTATCAGAAAGCCTAAATATGATCCGCTTATAGGTGGATCCGCTCTGTGGCGCAGTGGGTTAGACGCCTGCACGCATGCAGCCCTATACATAGTCTTGTGCCTGTGTCCTCAGAACGCGCATCGCCGTGAGATCGCTTCCTCTCACAGTCATATACTGCAGGTCCCCTAGTCCCTGCTCTCTCATCCCCGCTTTCACTAATGCAAAAAAAAGAGAAAATGGAGCTTGTGGTGGAAAAATAACCTACCTCTCAAAATAACAAAATAAATACCTCTCAAACATTTATTCATTCATATTTCACTATCTCTGCTTGTAGCAGAATGTGCACCAACAAAGGTTGTCATCAAGCCAATCCTGTGTTGTTCTGTTTAGGGTCAGTGCGTCACATGTTGCCGCACCATCGTTTGGGTTGTCTGCCGCTGCTTCTTTTACCTCCCACTAATCGTGAGGCTGGTTTTCATTAGGTAGATTTAGGAGCGCTTTTTATGACCTTAGAGTTTTAGTGATCTGCTTTTGATTATCGCCGTTATTGGTTTAAGTGATGTCAGGCTGCGGAGTTCTTTTATTTCTATGTGATCTGTCAGTTTGTGGTCTCGCGGTTATCGCTTTGGAATGTTTCAATTAGGGGCGAGATTGTGACGTCACACGCTTCCAAAAATTCTGCCCGAGTGAGCTGTAGCACCTCCTCCTGTCAGGTGGAAGTGCATGGATACACGTGGCATTGTTTACATTCCTGCACGCGCACGACATGCCAAGAAGACCTGACCATGGACTGCATTCTGGACTGGACGAGAGTGTCTTCGCTACATTTCAATTCAGGTTCCATTCAAGTTACCCAAAATATTTGTCAAATGAATAGCTAGTAATAGTAGTATTTCAATGTTGTGTTTCCTTCGAACCGAGTTGGTGCGTCCGAGATGCCTCACAACGCTGCGTGTAGAACCATGTGACCACGTTTGGACCAATGGACCATGAATTATCTTGGAGGCACCAACTTGTAACTTAATGGAACGAGCAGGTGCGCACTGCGCACCTGCTCGTCATGCGAACTGGGAGCGACTGTTGACTTTCGAGGCCGCTCCTACTATGTATAATGACCTCCTCCTAAGGACGCTCATCCCTAAGTGCGTCAAATGTCATCCAATTTACACATTCAAGGTTGTATAAGACTACTGGCAGTATATAAGTATTGTAGATTTAGGTCTTGATGTGTAACAGAATTTGCTTTGACGTAAGGAGTTGTTAGTCCTTTCCAAATGCAGCCCAGCCTAGTGCTATTCTATGTCAAATTATTGACAGTCGAAGACTGTGAGCTTTGTATACCATTCGTTTGATCCATAACTAGTGGCATATTACTACCCAGTGGCTTGGTGGTAGTGTGTCTGCCTCTGGTCAATTCATACCACAGGTGAAAGGCAGCCAATTCCCCCCTGCGTGACACTCAGCATCTAAGGGCTGGATTAGTGGAAAAATAGCGAATACCCCTCTTCCCATAGTCTATAAACAAGCATGGAACAGTAGACTGCTCAAAAAAGACTCAAAAACTCAAAATTCAAAAAAGTTTCTATTCAATCTACAGTGAGACATTTACTCCTAAAACATTCCTTAACCCCCAACAGGGGGAGGCATAGTTGGTTTCACTTTGAGCTTGCTTGGCACTGAGTGAAAATGAACTGATGCTAGTGTAGATTGTGAAAATCGTCATCTCTTAAGGAGAACAAATGTAAGAAGAAATATGCTCTTCCCTGATTCAATACAAACCTATCTTGCCGGCATGCAATCATTCTGCACGCAGAATGAGTGTGCGCTGCGCTTTGTTACTCTGTTAGCATGGACCCACACGGGGCAATGAATCACTTCCAAATCCTTCCTATTCAAATATGGTGTGTGGGGTTTTACACAACCTTAGTTAGGTTACACAAAATAAAATTCAGCAATTTGGATTTGCTTCTCTATCTTAGCTAGAACTAGGGCTTGAGCCCTGTGTTGCGAAAAGTTATGGGGCGTTTAGTCACGGTAGTCGTTTAGTCTCAGTAGGGTTAGGGGTTAATGCCTAACCCTAACCCTGTAAGGTTTTGGAACACAGGGATTTCAGAAGCGAGGGATTTCGGAACATAGGGCATTCACTGTGCAAGTGTACCTTATGTCTCTCCATCCTAGCGATGATTTTGAGATCTGTAGTTTCAGAGATGCCTCCGTGCAGCACCAGGACCTTGTTGTCTACCAGCGAGGCCAGCGGCAAACAGCTGAACACCTTCTGCACCACTTTCAGAATCCTCTTACCATATACCTGCCTCGCAACGATCATACATTAGTGTCAGTGCTAGGGATGTCAAAACCCAGTTCTTGTTTGATTATCATGCATTTCATTGATCGATTAATCCATTAATCTTTAACTTTCTCTTACTTTTAACCTGCATGACCAGAAACCATTCTCATCAAGGTATAAATGATCTAGGAAGATAATTGGTGTAGTCTTGTATGCATATTCATGTGTAACGAAAATCAACTGCTCAATGCTTTGTGAATTTTTCAAATCCACAATTCAGTACTACACCTCCGCAGGAACTGAAACCTGGCATGGACTGGCCAAATTGTAAATCTGTGCTGTTGATAACGCTGGGCGAGCTCAAATCGGGATTTGCTTATAAAGAGGATAGACTGACCCACTGCCCCGCAAACCCTTATTCTAATAACTGTCTGATTGAATTCATATTTACAGAAGAATGATTGGGCATAATGGAAATTTCCCCTTTGGCTCCGCAGGCTTGGTCAGTTCTGCCACTAAGGCGTAACTGTCTGGATTAAGATAAAGGAACAACGTACCCTGTACTTTGCAATCACTTCCTTGGTGAAACCGTATCTGAAAGAAAAAAATAGTACTAAGTAAGTTTCAAAGAACATTAAGTGTTAACAGTCCCAGTGATGTTTGAAAGTTGTGCGAATTATATCATGGTCTGATTGGCGGCGAGCGGGACACCAGTAGCGAGTTTGTCCGTAGAATCGCACGGACACCTGTAGCGCATTCTGCGATCACCTTGGCATCGTGGCTGGATAAATCGACCCCCTGGCCTTAGGTAGATGCAGCGCTGAAGTCTATCGCCAGGTCAGTAGGACTGTGGGGAAAGCAGTTTTACTGCATTGTAATCTATCTTGAATCTGACGGCAGCATTCCAACCTTCCTCTTCCATGTCTATTGCTTCAGGACGGCGGACCTCTGATCTCCCCCCATCTCTTTTTCTGCTCTGGTTCTGTCGGCTCCTAACGTTGACTACGAAGATAAGTACATTATTGATAACGTTTTTATATTAATTAGAGACTCACCACATAAACCCGCTAATTTAAATGTATTACACACCGTAACAATTTAATGGCTTTGGGACTGTACCTCAACACTGAGCAATAAAACGTTTTTTTTTTAAAGAGTAAAGGTACTTTATTTAGTCAAACATACAATATACAGTGAAACTCATCTTCCATATTTAACCCATCCCTGAGGAGCGGTGGGCAGCCGCGTGCACAGTGCCCGGGGGCCGACTCCAGTTTCTGAGTGGGTGCCTCGGCCAGGGGCACTAAATGGATCAGATTAACTAGAACAAGTTTTTGGTGGTGAGGGAAACTGAAGTGCCCGGAGGAAACCCATGCAGGCTCTGTGTGTGTAAATTCCACACAGAAAGGACCTGTCCGGGTTGGGATTCGAACCCTGGACCTTCTAGCTGTGAGGGAGCAATGCTAACCATTGCACCACCGTGCAAGTAGCGTGTGTGCTGTCTCCATGGTGCAGTCGGTAAGACCCCTGGAAACGGCACACGTGACTTAATTCACAGTTGTCTCCTCGCCGACTGTCTTCCCCTGATCTCTTTCGTCCCACTTTCAAAACAAACCCTGTCAATAAAATGGAAAAATGGCGCTTATACCGAAATCATTATCATCATAACTCCCACAGTCTGGCTGACCAGACCTGGGGCGCCACTGAAGACTTCGCAATCAGCTCTCTCCATGTCTCTCTGTTCTTGGCCACTCACATGGTGTTACTCAGCCTGCAGCTTGTCCACTCTTAGACGTTATCTTCCCATTGCTTTCTCCGCCTTCCTCTCTTCCTCCCACCTGGTACTAAGCATTAGAAGGACTGGGGATAGTAGATCTTCATAAGGTCCCGAGGTTCTGTCTAGTTATGCCGTGACTAAAAAATATCTAAAACAAAAAGAGCAGTGTGTGCTGCTCCAACAGTACCTGAGGTTGACGATGTGGTCTTCATGGTTTCCTCTGTTGAGGAACACCTGGCGGGGGTAGACCAGCTGGAAGGCAAACAACACCAGGAGGATTTCCACAGAGTTGCTACCTCTGTCCACAAAGTCTCCGTTGAAGATGTACGGCTGCTCCGAGGAAGGAAGGCCGTTCTGCAACATGTTTTACACAACAATCTAGTCATTCAATATATCAATGCAGGTGTTACTACATGTGACAATAGTGCAATAAAAACTAAAAGGTAGCTTGCATCACCGGCGCTACCTTTTATCAGAATTGCTTTTATTGCCACGTCATGGACAAAACGCAACTCAAAATTGACTTCAGACATTTGGTTCACACCCTGGTACAGACAAAAATAACAGTAAAAAATATAATATAACACTTAGAGATATACTACAATAAAAATAACAGCATCATAGTAAAATATATTTTTACAAAACAATAATATGCCACAATATAATGTCAGAATATAATACGATATAATCAAATAAAAGTATGGTAATAAGATATAATAGAAAGTGACTCTATTATTGCCACAATATTATCAGTCGATTTTTTTAGTTTTTTTTGCTTTAAAAATCAATATAATGAAATACTGGTGTCGGTATTTGAAAATTGGTCAAATGACTAAAGTGTAACCAAAGTATGGTGTGTTGTACTTTGGTAGAAAGCTCTCAACACCCCGACTATCAATTTCATGATCATGTTAATTTATTAATAGCAGTGGGAAATATGTCTCATTCATCATCATCATCAAATAGGTTTCATTTTTGATGCAGTACAATGAATGGACACGAGGCAATAAAATTAAGTTTACATCAGTTGGGCCCAGAAGCGTACCTTATAAAATATTAACAGCAGGTCCTCCAACTGGCCGTGCAAGTCACCTAGAAAAACAATGTAGACAATGTAAGTCACCTTGTCTCAATTGGCACACCTGTGTAATTCATGGCTGGTTTTCTGCCAAAAAAACGGTGCATGAGCGATGGTCACCATGGTGCCAACGTACATACACGTTAGCCTGACAAGCCAGAACCAACGAATCGTCCACAAATTGCTTGCGGCAGTCCGGTGGGTCTGGACCAACCAGGCAGACAAATCATATTGTCGTTAAGGTGGGCCTTGTTTGAATCGAGACGTTGGCCTCCATGCCACTTGTCACACCTACTGTGCTGTGATTTTATAACTTCATTTGAGTGATTTTTTTTTACGCTTTTCTCAAGACCACTTAATGCAGGCCAAATGATCGCACTAGTCGTGTGCGATGCATGGCCAGCAGACAGGAGAGCTGGCAGAGACGCTGTGAAAAATAAAGTGAAAAATGAAAAGATTAGATGTATGCAGCACAGGTTGATTCGAACCATCATCAACCTTTCATCCTACAACCCTCCAGTCACTGGAGTGGCTGCTTTACCAACTGAGCAACAGCCATGAATGCACATGTTTATGTGTGTATTTGTTTGCAAATGTCTGTATGCGTGTGTGTGTACCACAGATAGTGATCTCCTGTGAGCGGCTGGTAGAAATCTGGTTGATGTTGGGCAGAATCTTCAGGAGTTTCCAGGCTTCTCCGAGCAGCTGTAAGACGTAGCGGGCATGGAGAAGCTACTGGCAGCATGGGCACAGTAAAAGAAAAGGTCATCATATTTTCACTCAGAGGCTTTGTTATCGAGCAGGTGCTAATTAGCCTGGCGAGCCAGAACCAACGCATCGTCCACACATCGCACATTGCTAGACGCTTGCTTTGGGTCTGGGAAAATCAGACACGGCGTCGGTACGGAGTCAATCGGCCAATCAGTGCAGACGTGGGGGGAGTTCGTACGGGCTACGCGAGATGTGGCCGGAGTTTGGTGGTCACAACTCCATGCCACTTGTCCCACCTACTGCGCTGTGATAACACGATTTGGCAGGCATTTGGAATATCTTCAGCATCTGAAAAAAATACTTAAAAAATGAAGGTGGGGTGGAGGGCAGATACCACTGTGGAATGTACAGCCTCACCTACTACTGTAACCCTAGGTTAGGGTGGATTTAGAGCAGGGGTTCTTAACCTTTTTCAGCTCAAGGACTCCTTTTCCTGGCTTAAAGTAACTCGTGAACCCCTTCATTTTAGGGATATAGCCAATGGAAGTTGATAATATGACATTAACATTTGGAATACTGTGGAAAAGATGCATAACACTATCACTTTAAACAGCTGGGAATTGTGTTGGTTTCTCTTGGTGCTAGTTAACAATGAAACTCTGCCTGTGTTGAAAAATACAATTACTGCATCCAGGTGGTGGAAGGCTGTATCATGGTAAATGCAAAATAAAATCAACACATTCAGACCTTTTGCAGACCCCCTCGTTTAAAACTGTAATTATGGACCCCCTGGTGTTCCCCACGGACCCCTTGTTAATAATTGGAGGATACTGCCCTGGTTAAGAATGTGGGGGCTTGGAGGATTCTGCCACTTGCCCAAGGTGGGCCGCCGGACTAGTGGAAATGCAAGACTAGCCACAGCCCACCACATTAAAGACACTTTAGTTGGCAACGACATAACCATGCTTTGTCAAGTGTTACTTGAGCACTTTAAATAAGGGACAAACTTTAGTCCCAGGACATACTTGCTTGTCTTTGAAAGCCTCCACTAGCTTTGAAGCCTCGTTGAAGGTCAGAGGGAAGGATAGATGGGGTCCTTGGTAGGAGGCTGGCACCTCCACATCTTTGTAACTGAGGCATTCCCACTCGGTGTCGCAATCTACATCCATCTCGCGAAATATGTGGGAAATGATGAGATTTCCTGCGCACAAAACACATTGTTTGCTTAACTTTTTCTGGCATTGTGTAGCCAGTCATCAACACATTTATAAACTAGAAGCACTCAGAGAATGCAAACCTGTGCCGTAGTGGTACAAAAACATAGTACTGTATGTGTGGCAACCCATTATCAAAGCAAGTGTTGTTAGAGTAGCGCGATTGCTATTGACGCCACCGGCAAATGTGCCAACTACATTTCTCTGGACCCGGAAGTCTAGTCACGTGACCGCACAACAATCTATCGGTAAGTTGGTGATTCAGTATGATTATGTTACTTAAAAGCTACAGAAATGCACCAGACTTTAACCACTTCTTTCGTTTGTCTTTTCCAACAACTCCGCAAAATTTCATCCAGAGCCGTGCACACATTTTTCAGTTATCAAGGGGACAAACCAGCACTGCTAAAAACATAACCTGCTTTGCGGCTATGCCCCGGCACAGGTAACAAATGCACGTGGCTCCAATACTCATTTGCTGAGTGAACGAAATGTTCATTCATTCAGGTAGCGGGGCAGAGAGAGAAAGTATGGATAACTTTCGAGAGTTGTGAAGACAATGGGTAATTCATGTCACATACCTGTGCTAGCTTAACCATACCACCAATACCATCCTTTATTGGTGTTACATGTAGTACCTGAAGCAAAGAAGTGTCTAATCTGGTTCCATTTAAGTTTTATTTTTCCACTGACTACTCACTGATCTTTGAGGTGATAAAATCAGCAAACATCTGAAAAGGCTGTTGACTTCTGTCTCAGTATTGGATATGAAAAGGTTTGTCTGATAGGGGACATCTCACTCTCACAGTTGGCTGGGGTGAAGTGATCCATCAGTTGGCTGAAGAAATTGTGCAGCTGTGAAAAGAAGTAGATTATTGTCAGGATACATGTAATTAAATATACTACATATTAGGGCTGGTTAATAGGGCTTGGACATGGTGACGTCATAGCTTGGGGGTGGCAGGCATTTTGAGAGCCACGTCGCGGTCAGACGAACAGGTGGAGATCAATATTTGCATAAGATTGACAGTTTAGAAGTCTTCTATTAGTCATTATTGATTTATCCATGGGAGTAGGCTGCCATCTGTTCGCCATTGATAGCATTACTACAGTTAATTTGCTCTCCATTTACCCCAATAAAATGGACGTAAGTCCATTGTTTAATGGTAAGATATACCAGTTCACCATACGTATACATATCCTTCGCTCACAAAATGTCTGCCGCCTCAAGCCATGACGTCACCATGCACAAGCCCTATTAATCAATTTTTAATTGAAATTGCTACTCTCTATCGCTACAATAGTCGTATTTCTGTTTTGTTTATTCCTTACAAAGTACAGTCTTAGTTAGATGTAATTTTGCGATTTTAAATTACACTCTGCACTATTTATTCATTTTTTTTTAAATGCTGTACAATTCTGTTGTTTTTCTTTGTTGCATAATTTATCACAATAATCATGGTTTTAATTATGATTCAAATAATCGTGATCATGATTTTTTTTCCCCATAATCATGCAGCCCTACTACATATTATATATTGCAATTGGTAAATGTTCAGTAGCTGATTTAATGTAAAATGTTTATGTACCCAATGGGCCAGGGGCTGGAGCAGATGCCACCCCCCTTCGGTAACCTCTGGCCTAGTTGGGCAATTTGACACAACGTGAAACCACATTTTCATAACTTTTATTTAAAGTAACATACTTCCCATTAAAAGGGCTTGAATTCTATGCAACAATGGTGCTTTCTTGTTTGTAACAAGCAACATCTGAAACAACAACACACAAATAGTGGTAATCAGCAGCAGCTCACTTAAACTACAACATATTTACAGTGCATCTGTTGAGGTAAAGAGCAGAATCTCAGTTAGTCTCAACCCTCAACAACTTTCCAGTGCTTCTGGTAAGGTAAAGAACAGCATTTCAGATAGATGTTTGGTAAAATTACATTAAATTAACTTCCTCAGCATTCTTCCGTGAGCCAGAAAAACTTGATTGACGGGCCGAATTTGTCCCGTGGGCCGCCAATTGAATAGCCCTGCTTTAGGTGGTGATTGTAGGGAATAAGGAAAAGGGCCCTAGGGTAGACAAAACTGATTTGGCTGATTGACCAGATAAGTGGAAAATCACAATGACAGTGTGTGTATCTTTCAAGCACCTTGATCTGATCCTGTTCTCCGGCATATTCTATAGACTGGAAGATATTCCACGTACATCTTCGTCTCATCTCTAGGCGGGCCACGTGCTGACGGTACCAGCGTTGGATCAAGATGGCGGCCCTCATGGCTGCGCAGCACACAGTGAAAAGGATTCTGTGTTAGTGCCTGTTCTACATTTCCTTTACTTTCTTGATAATTGTGCCACAATGGATTGAAATACCAAAAAATATTAAATGCTCTTTTCTGGGGCTGGTTCTGTGGCACAGTTGGTCTGTTTTCACCACTGCATCCAGACCCATACATAGTCTTGTGCCCGTAGCTTAGTTCACAGCACACTTGCTGCTGTGAGATTGCTTCCCCTCTCGGTCATATGTTCACAGTTC